>JAWQFJ010001617.1:5000-33640 GCA_034096865.1 Theodoxus fluviatilis
ATACAGGGTTGGACGACGGTAGTAGAGGGATAGATGGTGAACAACCAGTCCAAAGTATTCTTGTGTGATCTTATGCATGACCCTGAAAAGGGCCGTTTGGAGTATGGTGAGCTTTGGAGGAGTCTCCAGTATCAGGCCAAAGATGAGAGAGATTGATGGGGATATGAAGTTAAAGGAGTGTTGGAAATCTGAACTCCTTGGTGTCCAGACCTTTAGAGATACCTGAGGGGTGCACATGCCAGGGTGGGTGGGGTGGGGGGTATATGTGTTATTTGCAGTGCTTCATAAACCCAAGGTCTCTGTTGAGTCTGGAGTGACGAGTGTCAAACATTTTGATTAATGTTTGTTCTGTCACACACTACTGCCAGATGTCGTGCACGCTCCCCACAATTATGCTGGAGCAGCATGTCCAACATGGAATGTTAGGGTTGATTAAGATGCTCTTCCATGGGCAAAGACAAGCTCTTTCTTATTGTGCCCCTGTGGCCATTCATGGGTTGTTGGAGCGTTTGGCTGGTTTTTCCCATGTACCAGGCATTTAAGCATCCCTTGCGGCATCTCATAAGACACACCACATCATTTGGAACTGCAAGAGTGTTCACCGCTGAATGGTGTTGGACCTGGATTCTGGTAATTGGGATCTTGGTGCAGATGATGGCACAGGTCGAGCACTGGGCATTGTTGCAGGGCTGGATGCTGCGACTCTTTGTATGATCCGTTGAGGAGAAAATGCTGTGCATTTCTAGGTGGAATAGATGGTTACCCACAGTGTGGGATGCCTTGTTGATGCCACCTGAACACTGCATATTGTGGTGTTGCAGAAATGGAGGAGTTCTTTGATGACAGCCAGGACACTGAGACCAGCAAGTCAGTGACCACCACAGAGCTCAGCCTTGTCTCTTCCAACTTCAGCTCACAGCAGGTATGTAGCCACACATGGCCCCATGCTGTCCAGCTGGCTTGCTTCAGGGCTGTCACATAGCACATGCCTGATTGGATGTGAGCAGGAAGGCTCATGCATGCAGACCTGGTCTGGCACAATGATAGCAAGACCATGTGCATTTTGGCTTTAGTTACTTGGTGTATAGCCCAATGCATTAATAGAAGCACTGCCATATAAGTGTTCCAATTATTGACTGGTAAAACTGTTCTGCAGATACAGTAGTAGACCACATTCTGAACATGAGACATTTCTAAATCCCTTTGTAAATCACAGAACTGTTCGATACAAAGGGGGGAATGTATGGTTTTAAATGTCTCTTTACCTCCTGTGCAGTAATACATTAAAAAAAATATTTTGAGCATGGCAGAGACCTATCTTCACTTTCCTTGTTTCATTTTCAGCTCCAGGCCTTGCAGCTGTGCATAGGACCACCTGCCCCTAGCCGGACAGACCTCATTAAGGAAGGGTTAGTTGCTTGTTGTGGTCATTTGCCGAGTCACAAAAGAAGCTTGTAGAAATTGGATCTGTTTTGCACTTATCTGCTGTAGAACAGTATGTCTTGGCACAATGGATAACAGTTAGTAAAGTCTGAAAACCATCTTTTGGGTTCTTTTTTTCTGCTAGAGTTGGAGTGATGATGGTGAAGGAACTTTGTATTATTATCAACGAGACAGTTACAAAAAAGAGAAAGAAAACAAAAAACAAGATGACTTTCTGTGTTATTACTTTAAGAATATTTTGATGCCTTTCGGCAACTTCTTCAGCAAAGAAAAAAATGGCGTCAAGATGACGTATAAAAAGAATTACGTCTGCTATGACGTAAGACATTCCCACAGTCTTGGATGTCCCGGCTGGCCAATCACCACGATAGTCCACAAAAATGGGCAAACACAAGTCCAAGAATTCTGGAGAAAGAAACAGCATATCACACACACACACACACACACACACACACACACACGTGCATACACACACACACGCAAACACACACACCCACACCCCCCCCCCCCCCCCACACACACACACACAACACACACACACACACACACACATCCACACCCCTACACACACAGTACACCCATCCAGACCATCGGATCACCCCTGAAAGCCGACAAGCGTACCCTCTGAACAACCAAACCGCCAACCACTCAACTACACTTTGGTGGTACGCAGTTTAGTCATCCAAAAAGCCTCCCTCTCCAGTCTAAGAGGATCATCCGATGGAGCACCATACACCTGTTCGATCGGCATGACTCTCATGTTCGCCATAGTATGACCCGGCAAGTTGAAGTGCCTGGTCACGAGAGTCCCCTTGTTGGTTCTGAGGTCTTGGTAGTGCTGGTAGAAGCGTTTCTTCAACGATGTCATAGTTTCCACCATCAACGAGACAGTTATTTTTCGTGAGCTTCTTGTGGATAATCAAAACTTCACATCCTTTGCACACATTTTCCAAGGGTGAAATTGCTATTTGAATGGAAGTGTACCTAAATAATTTAAACTTGCCCTTACCTTTTATCTCTCCAGATGGCAGAGGAATCCCTCGGAGTTTGGAAAACTGAACTCTGAATTCTTTGATGAAAAACTTGTTGCCAAAAAAGTGAAGCTGGTTCCTGTAGTTGGAGAGGTAAGATTCACAGCTGGTGTTGCACTCATTCACTCTTGTTTGGAGCAGCTGAGGCGATTTCTTTAACTCAAGCTGTAGGCAGGTTTCACGATATTGCATACTGCAGTTTACCACTACACCCAATCATTCATGAAAAATAAAAAGTCAACCAGGGGCCCAAAAACAGTTTGCACAAAGAGTTCAACTTTATTTCTACCTAAAACAGTAAAAAAATGTATATGAACATACTTATTTCCAAAGTTATTGATTTTCAAAGACCCTATATCCTGAAACCACAAAAAATGCTTTTACAACTTCAGTGCATCATAACTGCTACAAAATGTTGTTTGGAAGCAACCAATGACAATCATCTTTAACATACACTATGTACACCTTAAGAAAAGTATTAAACTTGCAATAAAAGTGACAACATTGATCAGAAGGATGGTTGACAGATAAATGACGCTAAATTTAGAATAATTTTGTCTTTACCGTTTCCTGTAGACCTCAGGAGTCATCACTAGATAAAGAAATCATTCTAAAATTGAAAACCAAACATCTATAAATCATATCCACATAACAGATAGATATTTGACTCAATCACAATGACATGGGTGGACTCAAACGACACCCCCCCCCCCCCCCCCCCAAATTCAAAAACGGGGTCAAACTCGCAGTTACTTGCTTCAAGGAAAACAATCCCAAACTTCTTCAATTTCAGTACAACCTAACTTATGGCCATAGAAAAGCAATCAGAAATGCATACATGCAAGCTTTAAGGGGGCACACAGCCTTTGCTACTTCGTAAAAAAAATCATCAAAAATCAAGTTTTGAGTTTAACACAAATGAAGTCTGGAGAGTCTCCACAACACTTTTGCATTGTAAATTTAAAAAAACAAACATCTACAACTAATTTACCAAAAGTGTGTGTGCGTGCGTGCGTGCGTGTGTGTGTGTGAGAGAGAGAGAGAGAGAGAGAGAGAGAGAGACGGAAATCTGTTAGCGTGTGTCGCTGTGTTGATCGTGTGGTGGTTGAACGTTGCTGACAGATACAGCAAAACTCGAAAAAAGGCACTAAAAATGGTGAAACGTGTTTCTGCGATGCTCTGTTTTGAGGTAGGGTAGTGAAATCGGCGTACTCAGCACCTGCGTAGTACTCTTGACCCAACACCCCCTGCGAGAGCATTCCAAACTGCTGAGCAGCGGTTGAGAGACAACGGCATTCTAAAAATAGCTTGAGCGAGAGGGGTGCCGCAACAGTGGACTAGCCCAATCGCCAACTCCGCCTGTGACAGAAGGCAACAATCGACCAGCGATAGCCAGGATTAACTGCTGGTACCCACAAACTGTCGGTTTTCACAATAACAAGTGCAAAGTAAACCATTACAACTAATACAAGTATGGGAGACAAAAGAAAAACGTTTTTGCTTTCAAAACTCTGCAAACATACTCAAGCATTCATCACTTGCCGGCCACAAGCGACGGAAATCTGTTCGCGTGTGTCGCTGTTTCGATCGTGTGGTTGTTGATCGTTGCTGACAGATACAGCAAAACTCGACCAAAAGGCACTAAAAACGGTGAAACGTGTTTCTCTCTGCGATGTGTCTCGTTCTCTTTTATTTTCAAACGATCTCGCGTGCTTGTTCGTCACGTACGGTAAAATACTTGGAAATTTCCGAAATAAACTGAAGGCTGCTGATCGTTGCGTCATCTGACAGACGCTGGTCAGAGATCAAAGAAAATGCTTCCTTTTTGCGACTTTTTAATTCTGTTGCTGAAATAACGACTTTCCGATGCAGATTATCCATGAAATAACACCAACAAGCAAAAATAACAACGTAAAAAAGGCATCCGATCTGTAAAAATAGGCCTGCTTTGCAGGGAAGGCACGTGCGTTTTTTCTGACAGACGACTTCTGCTGACCGGTGAAAATTTTCCATTGGGGCTTTTAACGTTCTAATTCATTTTTATTTTTTATTTTGTTGATTCAGAGACTTAAATTGTGTATAGCTGGATTGAATAACACAGTTGTTATTAAATTTGGGTGTTGTTTTCGTGTCTGCACTCAAACTTCAAAATGTGGTCATGACACAGAAAGTAAATGCCGTCTGTCAAGATCCACACATTCGCTTTTTAAAAAAACGCTCTCGCAAGCACATGCTCAAACTTTTTTTTTTTCATTTTAAATTTTTTATTTCAATTATTACTCTGATGCGTGCACAACAGAAAAAATAATGAAAATCAACACAGTAAACAAGTAATTTGAACACAAAGTTTACACACATCCAAGAGCTCAGTTATCGTGAAACCTGCCTTNNNGTATACATATTTTGAAGTGACCTTGACCCTGAACTATGAAAGATAACTGTTTCAAACTTAATAATTATGTGGGGCACATGTTATACTTTCATCATGAGACACATTTGTTCACATATCATCAAGGTCAAGGTCACTTTGACCCTTATGAAATGTGACCAAAATGGGGTAGTGAACCACTAAAAGTGACTATATCTCATGGTAGAAAGTGCCAATAAGCACCATTGTGCTTCCTATGTCTTGAATTAACAGCTTTGTGTTGCATGACCTTGGATGACCTTGACCTTGGGTCAAGGTCACATGTATTTTGGTAGGAAAAATGTGTAAAGCATTTCTTAGTGTATGATGTCATTGGTAGGTTTAGTTGTTTGACCTTGACCTTGAAGGTCACCTGAAGGTCAAGGTCATATATAGGTCAAGGTCAAGCATGTGAGTCGTATGGGCTTTGCCCTTCTTGTTACCTTTAATTGGAAACTTTTGTGATGGCAACATGGGTGTGGAGTATGTGAGCAGGAGCATATTTGTTTTGCTTCATGAACTAGGCATCGCTGTTCATTCAGGTCAGGTAGCCGTTGATTTTGTTTTGCCTTCAACATCTGTACATGAGAAGTTTTCACATGCAGTGCAAAACAGAATGTGGTAAATAGGTTTGTTCTTTGTCACTTCATCTCTTCCCCATCGGCATGTTTGTCTTTGAATGTGTGTGTGTGTACTGTATGTGTGTTAATGTCAATGTTTGTGTGTGTGTATGTGCATTTGTGTTGATGATATATATGTGCATGTGTGTGTGTATATATATATATGTATGTGTGTGAATGTGTGTGTATGTCAATGTTTGTGTGTGTGTGTGTGTGTGTTTTTATCAATGTATGTGTGTGTATGCATGCCCATTTATGTCAATATGTGTGTGCATGTGTGTTTATGTGAATGATTGCATTTGTTAATGTGAATGATTGTGTAAGTGTGTTTATGTGTGGATATATGTTTGTGTGAATTATTGCATGTATGTATTTTTGTATGTTTATATGTTATTGTGAATGATTATATTTGTGTGTGTGTGTGTGTGTGTGTGTGTGTGTTTGTAAGTTAAGTTACAACATTTCATTTTGCAGGAAGACACGCTATGGTTCAACATAGATGGAGAGGCCTTTGAAGCCATGCCAGTTGAGGTTTCCATACTGAAGAAGAGACTGAAGTTTTTCTGTGAAGCCGAGACTGACTCCAATGCACCAGTCAGCTGATGTGGGCAAGCCACCGCACAGTCACCGGTCCCCAACTTCATGCAATTCCATCTCATCACCAGTCTGTCAGGACTTTGGAGTGGCTTGAGGACAGCTGGCAGGTGTCCTGGTTATGGATGGGGAGTGACTGGCTTATGTCTCAGGGAGCAGCTTGGATGTGTGGGAGACAACTGGAAGGTCGGGGGCATGGAGGGTATCTTAACCTTGGGAGTGCCAGTCTGAAAATTCTGACTGCGACAGGGGAGTGCCACAGTCCAAACTCTCTGTCAGTGGGCTCCAGCTCTGTAGTTGAACTTTAACTAAGCTCACTCTCTATTGGTTAGAGCCTATTTATTTCAACCAATGAGAGCACAGCACACATCAGAGCTGGTGTGCCATCAATGCCAGTGCACTGAGAGTGTGCTTTTTAATATACTTATCACAGCACTCCGAGGGTTAAGCAGGAGAATATCTTTAATATGTCTGGGATGACAAGTGGTTGGGGGGGGGGGGGGCCTGTCATGGCGACATCAGGCTGTCCACAGGACAAGCGGGATGGGGTGAGTTGGATGGGAGAAACAGGAGATGGGGGCATTACTGAGGGGCATAAGGTGTGTGTCTTCAAGACTCGATGAAAATATCTTGGGCAGACAAAGTGTTCACTACTGACATCATGAGAAGACGAGGAACACTAACAGTCAAAGCACTCGGCATGAAAACCCAGCTCCTATGGGTGGGCAAAAGGGTGAGAATTGAAGAAAATGGTTTGCCAAAACATGTCTTCTAAGCTCATCCATGGAAAACAAGTGGCTGGAGTGCCACAAAGACTGCCCTGCAACATCACTGACAGTATGTGGTGCTGGAGTGGGCAGTAGGGCTAAACTGGCCACCAACCTCATTGCGAGGAGAGGAGCAGTCTGCGAAAGTTAAACTTGAAAGACATACTTGGCGTTGATTTTTTAAAATAATAGTTAGTTTGCTTTGATGTTGTGACCCTCAAATAGAAGTGAACTTATTTAACTCACGGAAAGTAAAGTGCAAACGGAGGGGTTGGACACAATTGTGAGCCACTTTCTAACTCTACTGCTACATATTGACATGCAACTGGAAGTGAGAATTGCAAATCCTAATATTTTTGCTGAAAATGGTCCTTTTTGGTACTTTAAACTGAAAGTGAAAATTGCGCATCCAACTTTTTCCCAAAAAACAAGGCATTTTTGGCAAAAAAGTTGTGATGTCATCAGTCATGTGATTAGGCAAGTTTTCACGAGAATCCCATTGCCCTGCCCACCCCACCTCATTAATATTCATGAGGTCTGGCACCTGTATGCAAAATTCTTTCTTTTAAACTTCTTCAGGATCAGTGCTTGCCCTTGACAATGAAATAAGAATGCAATATTGGTAGTGTGCAGGGTGTATTGATTTGGATACAACTGTAGTCTGCACTAGTTACAACAGACGCTGCACATCAGAGTTTGGGCTGCGGTCTTATCTTCTGTTCCTCTAACATCATTTAAAAATGGGTAGACCACCATGCTCTGTGATTATATGTGATATGCTTGCATCTGTGTGTGTGTGTGAGTGTGTGTGTGTGTGAGAGAGAGAGACAAAGAGAGAGATGGATGGAATTTAATGGCCTGTTAGCCTTTATAGGCTATGAAAGGCAGTTGAGCATGAAAATCATTAGATAGGCTATGAAAGGCAGTTGAGCATGAAAATCATTAGAATAGTTCAGAGTAAGTGCAAATTTAGTCACAAGGTCCCTATTTATTACCTCGTACAAATCGCATTGGGAGACCCCCACAGCATCAAGCAGGCCAGCAATGTCTAGGTGTCTGGGTAAACTTGCTGTTGCTGTGATGCTAGGTTTGCCAACTGATTTTCATTTTCATTTAGCTTGTTTGCAACATGTAACACAACTTGATCAAATGATAATTGCAGCCTGGTTTGAGGTGGTGTGAAATGAGAACTGGGTGTAGCTTGACCCACTGGTGGACATGTTCCACCAACTCCTCCAGGCCTGGTCCGATCCAGCCAAAATGGTCAGCATGGAACATCTGGACTGCAATAGGATTGCAGAGAGTTGAAATGATCTCTGTCAGGATGGTGTAGTACCTGTTTGTCCCTGTAGCAAGTCAGGCAGCTGAGAAAATGCCAAAGCTGAGGTGGGACATATGCCTGTACCCAGTGTGTGAATGACGCAGCTCCTCTGCTATCCTCATGTTTATTATATCAGACTGTGAAGGATTGCCATGTCTTCAAATCTGAGGCTGTGTACACATCCACCTCAATCAGCTGGGGACATCTCAAGTTAAGTTGATGATAGGTATCTTCTAAGAAGTACCTATTTTATGGATTTCATATTCAGAATGGTACTTGGTGAGATGTACCACACATTAAATTTAGTCCAGTGGATTGCTTCAATTGACAAACTTGAGTGCCCCATCTTTGCAATGGGCACTGGTCAAAGAAACTTTGGTCCAGGACTTCAAAACTTATGTTGAAAATGGAGAAGTGGGCCAGGAGTGGTGGGTGGCACATTCCCAGAGATCGGGGAGAGACCGAAAATGTTATAACGTTGCCATGGAAACATCCTGGGTGTGTGTTAAATTTTGCTTTTGCCAGTGTTGCTGCTGAATCTTGCTTTGTGTTGGTGGATCTGGCCATTGCACAAGGTTTTAGAGTGTAGAGTGGAAGAAATGGAATGATGATGGGTTAAATCTCCGCTAAAGCCTTGTCAACCCTAGAAGTGCATCAGGGTCAGAAAGTTGGCTGAATTTCCGACTTGGTGGTTGCTCTTGCTGAACTGTTGAAGATAACAACTGGAGCAGAATGAAAGAGTGAATAAATGAATGAAGTTTTTCTGCCTGTAAGCTTGTGTAGGCTATGTAAAGCCCTTGATTATAAAATCTCTAGAGCTGGTTAGAGGAACGGTAATTCTAGATTTCTCAGTTATTAACCCTTGACAAGTCTAGGTGGGTCTATTGTTGAATTTTCTTACAATTAACACACAGGGGGTTTCAACTGCGAACTGGAATAGTACTTGATAGGATTTGGGGGAGAGATGAAATGCTGAATTCAGTTAACATTTTTGTCCTGTAATTCTTCTAGGGAGAAGATGAAGGGCTGTGTGTTTAGCAATTCGCATCTTCCCAGATATACTAAAATTATTTTTTAAATTACTTTTCAATGGTGACAGCATAAATATGGGTACATGCATTGCCACTCACACTGATGAGGTTGGACCGAATTGCCATTGCATTTGATTGAAAGTATAAATGACAATGTAGCATTCATACCATTGGATAAATGTACAAATCAAATTGCATTGTGCTGGTTGGATTAGTTTTATGTAGAGGTCAAATGTGTACTTGCGGAACTGAGCAATAAAATATTATTATCTACTTTGTTTTTTTGGTTGTTGTTGCACATACATCTTAAATTTTCTGTGCACTTGCCTGCTCAAAGAATGACCTCTGGGTATGAAGTCGTGTCCATTTGGTGTATAATTGCATCTTCTCACAGTACCCTTGACATCTTCTCACAGCACCCTTGACATCTTCTCACAGTACCCTTGACATCTTCTCACAGTACCCTTGACATCTTCTCACAGTACCCTTGACATCTTCTCACAGTACCCTTGACATCTTCTCACAGTACCCTTGACATCTTCTCACAGTACCCTTGACATCTTCTCACAGTACCCTTGACATCTTCTCACAGTACCCTTGACATCTTCTCACAGTACACTTGACAACTTCTCACAGTACCCTTGACATCTTCTCACAGTACCCTTGACATCTTCTCACAGTACCCTTGACATCTTCTCACAGTACCCTTGACATCTTCTCACAGTACCCTTGACATCTTCTCACAGTACCCTTGACATCTTCTCACAGTACCCTTGACATCTTCTCACAGTACCCTTGACATCTTCTCACGGTACCCTTGACATCTTCTCACAGTACCCTTGACATCTTCTCACAGTACCCTTGACATCTTCTCACAGTACCCTTGAAAACTTCTCACAGTACCCTTGACATCTTCTCACAGTACCCTTGACATCTTCTCACAGTACCCTTGACATCTTCTCACAGTACCCTTGACATCTTCTCATGGTACCCTTGACATCTTCTCACAGTACCCTTGACATCTTCTCACAGTACCCTTGACATCTTCTCACAGTACCCTTGACAACTTCTCACAGTACCCTTGACATCTTCTCACAGTACCCTTGACATCTTCTCACAGTACCCTTGACATCTTCTCACAGTACCCTTGACATCTTCTCACAGTACCCTTGACATCTTCTCACAGTACCCTTGACATCTTCTCACAGTACCCTTGACATCTTCTCACAGTACCCTTGACATCTTCTCACAGTACCCTTGACATCTTCTCACAGTACCCTTGACATCTTCTCACGGTACCCTTGACATCTTCTCACGGTACCCTTGACATCTTCTCACAGTACCCTTGACATCTTCTCACAGTACCCTTGACATCTTCTCACAGTACCCTTGACATCTTCTCACAGTACCCTTGACATCTTCTCACAGTACCCTTGACATCTTCTCACAGTACCCTTGACATCTTCTCACAGCACCCTTGACATCTTCTGGTTTATGAAAAAAGTATATCTTATCTACGTTACATTTACCACTATCCTTTCTTCTCAGGATACATTTATCCTGTTCGATTTGATTTGGTTTGACAGCTGCATGAAACCTTTGACAACAATACTAAATACATGTGTGATTTTAAAGTCTTTCAGTGTCTATTTGTCTAAACAACTGATGAGATTTTTCAGGTTTCCACGAGTTTATTTTCATTGCCTGGCACCACCATTATATAGGACGAACCACTGAAAGTGTCTGCATCATTGATTTAAGATTCAAGACTGAAGTATTCAATCTATGATTATGAACTTCACAGCAACATGAACAGTTTAGTTGTTTTGGCATAATCAAACCAAAGAATATCAACATGTGCAAACATGCATGGCGAGGAGACTGTATGTAAACTGTGCAGCCATTGCCGAGTTCACAAGTACATTGCATTCTTCAACATGCACAGAATCTGACAGCTGTCAGGAAAACTACCCCCGAGAGCCATTCTTGCAGATACATGTCAAGTGTCACCTTCCCACTAGGCACACACAACAGTCCGTTTCCTTGAACATGCATCAGTCATGCTCATCAATGATGTTCAGTATCACTTCTCTCTTTTTTTCTCACTATCTCAATCCTCCATTTCAACCATCACCAATGAAACATTTGTAGGATAATATATGTTGCAATTAAACTAAGTGCAAAATGAAACCCAAAATAAATCCTAAAAATAGATATAAGAAAGAAGTTTATTTGTTACATGAACAATAAATTGGCTAGATATATCAACAACCACATACAAAAGTCTGTACCACATGAACCAACCCAGAAAATTGCCCTGAAAAAGACCCACAGACCATTCCTCCAACTTCCATAACCAGTGTGATTATTCCCGCCAAAAATTTGCTTCTTCCCATCAGTCACATATCAAACAATTACAGAATCATCAGTACTTCCATTGGTTCTATCCACAGTGTCACTCTCTCCGTCCGAACGTCCCTGTTTTAAATGGGTTACAGGTGAAGGTGTGGTTTTACACAGCGACTCATCACCCATGTCTGTCTCAAACCGCTTTACACTTTACCCCCTGATCACTGGGCCGCTTGATCAATCCTTCGATGCCACCTGACAACAAACACAGGGTCAGACATTTAAGACTCCCACAGTCAGGTACCAGCACCAGCTCCACTCCCTGGGGTGGTTTCCAACCCGATGCTGGCTCATGTCTGCATGCCGGGGTTAAACACACTACAGCATACCATCACTGCCCTCTCAGGTACCCAGTTTTACTCCTGGGCAGGGAGAAGTAATGCGAGTTAGGCATGTTCTCGGGGATGCCACCCTGGGAACTGAACCCCACAGCTCCGTGGCTTACCTTTGGCTGGGGTTCTTACCCCACATACATCACACCTCATTCATAAAAATATCAACAAAAATACCAATCAGTTTCACCTTAGATTTTTCAATGAGCACACAATGACAAACTATCTAACCCTTTTCCATTGATTTGGATGAAGGAAATGTATCTCATTCTCACTGCTAGCAATGCTGTGAAGATATAGTGCATACATTCACTTGCCATGTGTTCTCAGTAAATACTCTAGTCATTTCACATGAATGATTGCAAAAAAAACTTCTCAGATTGGGCATTTTCTACATGATTAAAAGATTTCTATGACCAGGAGACTGCTAGTTGGACTTGAAGTTGAAATGAGCACAGGATATCAAAGAAAACCGTGCAACTGTGCAGATGGAGACCGTAACTGTTTGTGCAGACAGACAGCATAACTGTCTATGCAGTTTACGGCTAACCTTAGAATTCAGCCCGAGGCAGATTCTGTTGTCTCTGGTCAAACAAATAGCTCCAGTGCAGAGTTGTGCAGGGAAGTGGTCAATACATCAGAAAGTAACTTTATTGCATAGGGGCCATTCCATACTATTAGCATGCAGTAATAGAAAGTTACAGGTTTTAGGCTAATAGTGCCTGAAAAATTCAGGATGAATTCATTACTGGCCGATATTTGACACCTACAGTTTAAATTTGACTAGCTTAATGAATTTAATGTCTTATCTTTATGACTGGGCAATCTATCCACAAGATACCACTCTGTTAAAAAGCTGATATCCTAGATAATTAAAATTATAAAGTAAGCCCCACCTTTCTTAGTGTTTGAACCCTTCCACATCACCCCCATCCCCCTAAAAAAATTCAAGCATAAAATCTTTTGAAGCAAATTGCAGATGTGATGTCAGGCCATCTGGCTAAGCCAGCAAAATAATGGTTCCACAATGACTCACAAAACAAAGTACACATTGTAGGCTGATAGTGATGCAAGGGGAAACACAGACTACAACCCATTCTCTGCCTGCAGAAGCAAAGGCTGATGCTAGAAGCAGACACCAATACTCTCCAGCCCAAGTCGCAGCAAGTGTACTGATGTCTCTCCAGCTCTGACCATGTTCCTGCTGTGACACAAGTATCTTTATTATGCCGCTGTTTGACACTCTGTAGGATGGTAGACAACAAATCACTTTTTCCTCTCCACATATCCACAATTTAGCACCTTTGCCAAACACACAAAACTTGCACAGCTGTCAAGCCCTCAGGAATTTTATCCCCTCATTTGAAAATGTAAAGCCTTGAGCACAAGTAAACAGTCAGCAGCACTGTTGTCAAGACTGCGGCACAGTTGTCAATACTGCAGCACAGTTGTCAAGACTGCAGCACTGTTGTCAAGACTGCAGCACTGTTGTCAATACAGCAGCACAGTCGTCAAGATTGCAGTACAGTCGTCAAGACTGCAGCAGTCGTCAAGACAGCAGCACAGTCGTCAAGACAGCAGTACTGTTGTCAAGATTGCAGCACACTTGTCAAGACTGCAGCACAGTTGTCATGACTGCAGCACAGTCGCCATGACTGCAGTGCAGCCGTCAAGACTGCAGCACAGTTGTTGAGACTGCAGCACAGCTGTCAAGACTGCAGCACAGCTGTCAAGACTGCAGCACAGTTGTCAAGTCTGCAGCACAGTTGTCAAGTCTGCAGCACAGTTGTCAAATATGCAGCACAGCTGTCAAGTCTGCAGCACAGTTGTCAAGACTGCAGCACAGCTGTCAAATATGCAGCACAGCTGTCAAGACTGCAGCACAGCTGTCAAATATGCAGCACAGCTGTCAAGTCTGCAGCACAGTTGTCAAGACTGCAGCACAGCTGTCAAGACTGCAGCACAGCTGTCAAGACTGCAGCACAGCTGTCAAGTCTGCAGCACAGTTGTCAAGTATGCAGCACAGCTGTCAAGTCTGCAGCACAGTCGTCAAGACTGCAGCACAGCTGTCAAATATGCAGCACAGCTGTCAAGTCTGCAGCACAGTTGTCAAGACTGCAGCACAGTCGTCAAGACTGCAGCACAGTTGTCAAGACTGCAGCACAGTTGTCAAGACTGCAGCACAGTTGTCAAGACTGCAGCACAGTTGTCAAGACTGCAGCACAGTTGTCAAGACTGCAGCACAGTTGTCAAGTCTGCAGCACAGTTGTCAAGTCTGCAGCACAGTTGTCAAGACTGCAGCACAGTTGTCAAGACTGCAGCACAGTTGTCAAGACTGCAGCACAGTTGTCAAGACTGCAGCACAGTTGTCAAGACTGCAGCACAGTTGTCAAGACTGCAGCACAGTTGTCAAGACTGCAGCACAGTTGTCAAGACTGCAGCACAGTTGTCAAGACTGCAGCACAGTTGTCAAGACTGCAGCACAGTTGTCAAGACTGCAGCACAGTTGTCAAGACTGCAGCACAGTTGTCAAGACTGCAGCACAGTTGTCAAGACTGCAGCACAGTTGTCAAGACTGCAGCACAGTTGTCAAGACTGCAGCACAGTTGTCAAGACTGCAGCACAGCTGTCAAGACTGCAGCACAGTTGTCAAGACTGCAGCACAGTTGTCAAGACTGCAGCACAGCTGTCAAGACTGCAGCACAGCTGTCAAGACTGCAGCACAGTTGTCAAGACTGCAGCACAGTTGTCAAGACTGCAGCACAGTTGTCAAGACTGCAGCACAGCTGTCAAGTCTGCAGCACAGCTGTCAAGACTGCAGCACAGTTGTCAAGACTGCAGCACAGCTGTCAAGACTGCAGCACAGCTGTCAAGACTGCAGCACAGCTGTCAAATATGCAGCACAGTTGTCAAGTCTGCAGCACAGTTGTCAAGTCTGCAGCACAGTTGTCAAGTCTGCAGCACAGCTGTGAAGACAGCAGCACAGTTGTCAAGTCTGCAGCACAGTTGTCAAGTCTGCAGCACAGCTGTCAAATATGCAGCACAGCTGTCAAGACTGCAGCACAGTTGTCAAGACTGCAGCACAGCTGTCAAGACTGCAGCACAGCTGTCAAGTCTGCAGCACAGTTGTCAAGACTGCAGCACAGTTGTCAAGTCTGCAGCACAGTTGTCAAGTCTGCAGCACAGCTGTCAAGACTGCAGCACAGTTGTCAAGACTGCAGCACAGTTGTCAAGACTGCAGCACAGTTGTCAAGACTGCAGCACAGCTGTCAAATATGCAGCACAGCTGTCAAGACTGCAGCACAGTTGTCAAGTTTGCAGCACAGCTGTGAAGACAGCAGCACAGCTGTCAAATATGCAGCACAGCTGTCAAGACTGCAGCACAGTTGTCAAGTTTGCAGCACAGTTGTCAAGACTGCTGCCTCTCACAGAATCTGGAAAAGTTCCTATTTTCCCTGCTGCCTTGAATGAGACAAGGGCAATGGTTCCCAAAGCAGCGATGGTGGGCAGTGGCAAGACTGGAGATCTGCTAGATGATGAACCACTGTCATTTGGAGAGTGATGGTGGGGGCCATGGCTGCATGTAAAGTTTTGGTGAGACAGGATGAGCGTGATGGTCAAAGACGGGGGTGGGTGAGGCCATCTCGGCTTCCCTCAGGCACACAAGTTTCTATTATACAGCTGAAGCATGCACATCATTTCCTCATCAGCCCCATTCAGTGCAGGAGTGGTCTGGTGAGAAGAGCAGAAACAAGAGGGGTGTATCTCCCGAGTTCATTTGTAGAGCTAAAACAGAAAATAGGCTGAAAGAGAGTGTCAACTTTCAGATGTTATTCTCCAAGCCCAGCTGTAGAAAAACTGTCAAGATGACCAAAAGCTGCATCAACATGCAGAGGTCATCATCAACAATTATCACTGAAAAGTTTCAGATACCTGAGCAAAACATACCCTAGAAAACAAAGCCAAGTTTCAGTTTTCAGTGCAGATTACTGAACATGTAATTACTGGTAGGTTGAAATGAGCTGAACCATTAACCATGGGCATCACACATTAGTTCCCTGTAGACATTTCTGACTGCATGGCAAGTTAACATCAAAGTTCCTCCATATAACTTATGGTATCTGGTGTTCCACTGTCCAGTAGAGCAGTCAAAATGACATAACGGGGAAATGCTAAGGTTTTGAGTTTTGATGCCCAAAGACTGGACAGATTGTTGCTTGGATTCACAACCCGTCATCCAAAGTCCAGTGTAGACCAACACACATCACAACATTAATTAAATCACATGAAAACGATAAAAGCAAGAACCATTCCATTCTTTTTCAAGTCATTTTCCTTCTTCCAGACTGACCTTTGTAACACCCAACGTTACACCATAAGGACATACCATGCAGAAGTCATGTGCATGCAAAAAAGTAGACTGGTGAGAGGACTGACCCATTGGAGATCTGGGGGGAGACAGAGATTATGACAATCACGACCCATGACAGGTTTTTATGTACAAAGGGAAAAAGAGCCAGGCAAAACCAGGTTCATCACCACCAAGCAAGCACTCGGTGCTGACACCCTATGTACCAGCACCAAGCATAGGTTGGGGTGTGGGCTTAACACAAGTAACAGTGATTTAAGACAAGGTAACAACTAAACATATGAATGCACAACACTGAACCAATGATAATCAATCATTAATGCAGCACTGAAGTAAAGATTGCCATGCAGTCCTTCAGGTTGAAATATGTGACCAGCCACGACAAAACCGGTGCTAAGTCAATTTTTGGACAAAATAGGGGTTTAATATTTGTGAATTCTGCATTCATTTCTGTTTATTTTGATATAAGAATGAACAGTGTGAGTTAATTAGAATAGGAGTTACAGGCATTTCAAGTTGGGTACTGAAGCAGCTGTCATTTTGAAAAAACAGTTTCAGAAGATTTACCCTCTTCAGACATTAAACTCCTTAGCAACGGTATTTCAAACTCCGTTTCCAAAAATAGCTGACCTTATTTTTCTTCGACATCCACAGAGCGGGAACGCCGAGAGAGCGCCCTTTCTAACGGTATATAACATGAAGGGGTTCTGCAAGGGTTTAGGTGTGTTTATTGCGGCTAAAATGAGGCAATTAACGAAAATTACAGGGAGCTTTTAAAACAATACATAACACAAAAGTCTTTATTTTACCATCAAAATATAATTCTTCAACATGTTTCCTTTACTGGATTGATAGTTTGAACCATGTAGAATCTATTTTTATCAAAAAGTGAAAATCACCCAGATTGACCCTCCCTGCCTTTTCTCAGACTTAGCACTGGTTTTGTCGTCGCTGGTCACATATGTCTCTGTGCAACACCAAGGTTCTGGATCATCCGCCCTTCAAATCATGGTCCATGGTATCAACTCAATCCTTCCAAATTATATCTAATCACTAAGATCTCCTTCAACAACCCAGTGTTTACACATCTTTCTAAATCCCACACCCTATTTGGAGCACTGCCGTCATCACATCAAGACCTGGCTTACCTGGAAGCCGAATGGGATGTCTTCATGGGGAATGATGTATAGCTTGCCGTGGCCCAGGGTGTGCTCGATGTAACATGAGTCAGCATTGTCAGAAATAGGCATGAACTTCCGTCCCTTGGTGGCTGTTGCCAGTGTGAAACCAATTCCTCTGAGAGGAATGTTTGGGTACGACTTCACCACAAAGTCGTTGACCTGCTGCCTCGTCTGTTTCCGCAGGCATCGCATGCATCCCTCAGTCAGTTCCTTGGCAGGTCGCCCTGAGAATAAGGGGAAGTCACCATGGCAAAGAGCATTGGCCGCCCTTGATGCATATAGCCACATGAAAACATATGCAGTCCGGCAACATCACCTTGTGGACAATACAAGTTGCATGTTCAAGATGATTATTGCAAAAATGATTGAAACACGATGAAATACTAGTGCAAGGCAAACTACACAGCTGTGACTTCATTCCTATTGAGATTGTGGCTTGGTATTTCATTCCTTTATCCTTCCTGCCATACCCCACCCCTTACTGCTATTACCGTGCTTTCCCTAGTTGCCACTAATGAGATGAGCTCTTCCATCATCCTTTCGTCCTGAATCTTTTTGTTCTGAATTGAGTAATCATGTGTTCTGTGTGTGGCAGCTCTGTTGCAAAATAATCACAAGATCAGGAAATTTAGAGCATCTCATCTGATGAATAAAACAGGATGGATGGATGGATGGAGTTTTACGGCCTATCAGCCCTTGTAGGCTATGTAACTCCATCAAGCACAAAAAAATCACTGGATTAGTTTAGAATAAGAACAAATCAAGTTACGATGTCACTAGTTATCGCTTCTTATGAACCGTGTAGGGAGACACGGTGGGTCTATTCTGACCCCCAACCCACAGGGAATGAAAACAGGAAGATGGATGGTTGGATGAGTTTTACATTCTATCAGTCTTCATAGGCTATGTAATGCTATAATTAGTATAAAGCATGAAAATCACTAGAAATTGTAAATAGTTCCAAGTAAACGCAATTCAAGTCATGATGTCCCTATTCATTTGTCTCTTACGAATCCTGTAGGGAGACACAGCGGGTCTATTCTTTTAACCCCCAACCTACAGAAAATGGGATGGAGAAGATGATCCTTTCACCAGCTGCTAGGGCTAATGTGGCAATGGCCATAGTAGGTGGACTCCTGCAGTATGGGATTATGTACATTCAGCAACAACTTCAACAACAACAACAACAACAATCACCCCCAAAACAGCACACGAGGCAAAAGCTCACAATACTCAAAAGTGTCTATACATATCATGCAACAAGTTTAACACTTCTTCACATTGGGATTCAGCAGCCTTGACCTTTGCAACCGGCCTATGACATGGGTCTGCTGAGGAAATCCACACCAATGACTTCTTTTTGTCTGGAGATAGGTGGCCATGACAGGCATGGTTTTTACAAACATTAGGAAAATGCCCATACTACTGTTGATCCCCTCCTTCTAGACTACTCCTTTGACCTGTAAAGACCACGAAGCAGAAAAGAAAGAGACAATGAAAAGTAAAAAACAATGATGAGCTTATGTCCAGAAAGCTCATGCCATGTCACCAATTCAAACTGCACCAAACTCTGTGCCAGGAGCACACTTAGTTTCTGAGAAAATATTTATTGCTTTGTTTTCCCCTTATTCTCAACCCATCAACACCCCCACCCCTCCCCTGAGGCCTCAATCTCAATGATAAAGGTGAGCTTGGAGAGGTCTTCCCGCCTACTATCCTTGTGCCAAGTTTGGTGGCAATGTGATGGGTAGATGGGCTGCCTGGCAGGCAGGTAGACACAAATAGACACAAAGATTCACAGCCAGCCAGGCACACACACACACACACACACACACTATGGCGTTGCTTTGCGATCGAAGATGGATCAATGCTGCTGTCCATATCCAACGCAGACACGTTGGTGGCTGTGGAGGTCGATGCAGAACCGGCAAGCCCAACCACAGCAGCCGCAGGGGAAGGTCTGGTCAGGGTCTAGCATGACGCCCTCTCATTTTTTTTCCGCTGACGCTTTTCCTTCAGTGTGTCCCTGCTAGAGCTCTCCAACACTGCCATGGCTTCGTTGATGGTGTGGCGCCAGGCATCTCTGTCAGCAGCGACAGAGGTCCACTGTCGGGGATTGATGTGGCAGGAGATGAGGGCTTTCTTGAAAGAATCTTTGTATCTATCTTTCGAGCCCCCTTGTTCACGTCGACGAGTGGACAGCTCACCATATAGTGCTACTTTGGGTAGGCAGTGGTTTTTCATTCTGGAAACATGGCCTGCCCAGTGCAGCTGAGATCTTAAAAGCATGGTCTCTATGCTGGTGAGTTGAAACCGTTCCAAAACTTCCACAGTTGTGATGTAGTCGTTCCAGTGTATCTCCAGGATTGTACGAAGACAGCGTTGGTGGAAGCATTCCAAGAGCCTCAGGTGTCGGCGGTACAGGACCCAGGATTCTGAGCCATATAGGAGTGTGGTAAGGAAAACAGCTCTGTATACACTGACTTTAGTGTCCTTTTTGAGGTGTTTGTTGCTCCACACTCTCTTATACAACCTGCCAAAAGCTCTGCTGTCCACTTCCTTGTCTATCTTGGCATCTGATGTGATGATGCAGCCCAAGTATGTGAACTGGTTGACAGAGCATAGTTTGGTCTCTCCAATGTAGATGTGAAGAGGGTGAGACGCTTCTTGGGGAGCAGGATGGTGGAGGACCTCCATCTTCTTTAGGCTGACTTCCAGTTTGAAGACCTGGGCAGCCTCTGCAAAGCAGGATGCGACCTGTTGCAAGACTCTCTTGAAGTGTGCGACGAAGGCGGCATCATCTGCAAAGAGGAGGCCTCTGATCGCCTGGTTTGTAGTCTTGGTGCGAGCTCTCAGCCGTCTGAGGTCATACAGATTGCCATCTGGCCTGTATCTGACATACACAGCATCCCCATTGTCAAGGGTATCCATTGCCTGATTGAGCATCATGCTGAAGTAGATGGAGAAGAGGGTCGGTGCCAGGACACACCCTCCATTGGAATAATCATAAGACAAGAAGATAAAAATCGTAAGATTTTTGGAAAAATCGTAAGATTAAAACGAACTACAATTTTTCTTCGCAACAACTTTATTAACATCTAAAGTTTCACGTTAAAAAATGAAAATTCATCAACATGACAAGAATCAAAGGCCTGTCATATTTATGCTCAATGTACAGTCAAACAATCCTTATTAATCGTATTAAAATTTAAAACATACTTCACATTACAATGTTGACAAATCAATCAACTTGAAATATAGTTGTGTAAACTATCTAGAGTCAGTGAGCCAGAGAGAGAGAGAGAGAGAGAGAGAGAAAGAGAGAGATTGAGAGAGATTCAATGGGACTCACTTGCAGCAATCTCGGAATCAGGAAAGATCTTGGGGATCGCTGCTGAGATTTTGTCAGCAATTGCCAAAGGCAAGTTGTTTTCAGCAATTATTTGCACAACAGTCGTCTCTGCGTTGTTGTCTGTTGTTCCAATCGGAGTTTTGCACCAAACAACGTTTCTAGTTTCGCTTGCTTGAGGTTGCCACAATCAATTTGTTTCTCTTTGTCCTTGTGTTTTTTGGTTTCCACATGTTTGCGGCAGTCTGATTTTCTACCATGGGAAACGTTGATGTCATCAAGACACGCCGAACAGACGGCGAAAATGTCTCCTTTCCTTGACTCGCTCAGCGTTGGAAACTCTTTTGAATACGCTTTCACGAACTTTTGACGATATACTTTTGCTGGCCTTTCTTGTTTGCTTCTTGTCGATTGCTGCTCTCATCTTCATTGTCTGTTTCGTGAAGTCTTTTTCCTTTCTTTTCCATCGTGGATTCAAAAAGTCGAATGCTCGTTTCAAACCCAAGCTCACAATGAAACGCAACGAACGCGAACGGAAGTAGATAAAATAATAAGCTAAAAGCTGATTGGACACTAAGATTAGCTGGAGCCAATGAGAGCGCACATAACTGCGAGTCTTCGATGTAAAAGAAAAGTTCGTCTTAAAACCACAAACCGCCCGAAATTGTACAGAAAAAAGTAATGCCGGTCCGTAGAGTGAAAAATCGGAAGATTTTTCATGCCAGGCGAAAATCGTAAAAATTACGATTTTATCGTACAAGTGCACAGGTCTGCTGAAGTAGATGGAGAAGAGGGTCGGTGCCAGGACACAGCCTTGCTTCACGCCATTGACAATGAGGAAGGGCTCTGACAAGTCACTGTTCAGTCTGACTTGTCCGAGCTGGTCCTCATGTAGCTGCATGATGATGTTGAGGAACTTTGGGGGGCAGCCGAGCCGTTCAAGAAAAAGCCACATTCCCTGCCTGTTCACTGTGTCGAAGGCCTTAGTCAAATCAACAAAGGTGATGTAGAGACCTTTGTTTTGTTTACGGCATTTCTCTTGGAGCTGGCAGAGAACAAACACCATGCCTGTGGTGCTTCTGTTGGCATTAAATCCACATTAGCTCTCTGGGTAATAGTGGGGGACAGTCTGTTTAGCAGGGTTCTCGCGAGGATCTTTCCGGCGATGGAGAGCAGGGTGATCCCCCTGTAGTTGGAGCAGTCCGACTTCTCGACTTTGTTCTTGTACAGGGTGATTATGACTGAATCTCAGAGGTCTTGAGGAAGCCTTGATGGGTTGCTAAGGAGGATGGATGGCATGTCAACAGAGCGATCGGCATTGATCAGACCAGGGGCGGGTTTCAAAATGCGAAGATCTCGGTAGATCTACGCAGATCTCGCCGAATGGGCAGTTTCATTCTTTGCTTGCTAGCGAGCCAATTGTAGACGAGCGTAGATTGAGCGAGGCAGCTTGAGAGGTGCCTAGCTTTTAAGATTCAAGATGGCGGACAGCATGAGTACAGTGCGCGCCGCCATCTTGGAGACAAAAGTTCGGCGTGGATGCGTTGACCTGCATTCGATGTGTAAACTGCAGGAGGTTTCACGATCTATTAATGCATTCAACATACACCTTTGATAAATTAATGCTGTGCATGGCTTATATTTTCTTTGGATGGGTTGCTAGTATCTCGAAATAGAGCGTTTTCTGAGTGAACCGGCAACACGTCGGCCATTGAAATGTGGCTAGTTCACCTCTTGTCGTGACGTCTACGCATGCGCATTAGTTCGTCACGTTGGGTAGTTTCTTTTTTAGCTAGCTCTTACTGCGAAGCAAGATCTTGCGACCAAGATCGACTACCTATTTTAAAACCCGCCCCAGCGGTTCAGGATTGATGCCTTGTCGGTGAGCAGTGTCTGGCCGTCGGCGCTGCGCAGCGGGCTCTGAATTTGGTAGGATGGGCCATACACTGCTGAGAGTTTCATAGAACCCCCTGATGTTGCGATGTGATGTGATGGGCAGCCTGGCAGGCAGGCGGACACAAATAGATAGACACAAAGATTCACAACCAGCCAGGCACACACACACACACACACACACACACTCTCGCGAGCGCAGAGATGCTCGCACGCACGCATGCACACACACACTATACAGAAGGCAAAATTCACTTTTTTTTCTACCAGTAAAAGTGACTCAAGACTTCACTATATAACATTCCTTGCTAAAAAAGAAAAGAAGGAAAAAAAGGAGTCAAGGTTTGATAAGAAACTGTTAAAGATCTGTATTATTAATATTTTAAAGAAAGGTAAAAAGCCAAAAATTGATGAAGATTAAAAAGATGGTTGAACTCTTTTTCTTTAGAAATCCTTCATGTCTCTCTTACCTAGTCCATTTCTCTCCAGTTCAACAATTTCCTCTATGGTGGGAACACATGCAGCGTCCTTGCTAGCCAGCAGCAGCATGGACAGTCTCCAAGTCGTCTGCTTCTTCCCCTCTGCAAAAGAGGAGAGACTGGGCCTCATCTATGATGCACGTGCAGGTATCAACTCATGTTGCACAGAGCAGATGGCACATGTGTCATCCAAACTATTTCAGAATCATGCAGAAGTCATTCTGTGCTACAGGCAATGCACAGGCATGTTGTGATTCCAGCTGTTGTACTAGGGGCCCCAGACCATATCAATCAGATCAATTTTTTTTTCTCTTCCGCCGAAGAGACACTAGCTGTAAGTTACTTTTCAAAGCAGCAGTCTAGCTTTTTGTTTCCAAGGATGATGATGAATGGAGTTTAACAGCCTATCAGCCTTTGTAGGATATATGTAAGGTCACTGATCATAAACAATCATAAGAACTGTCAGAGTGAGAGCAAGTCATGGCATGATTTACCTGTTCATTTGCTTCTTATGAATAATGTAAAGAGACATATATTTTGTAGTGGGTCAATTCTTGCTCACAACACCAAGGGAAATGTTTCTAAGGACAACAATCACTGCACCACCTGGCTTCTAATGAAGAGCCAGAAAGTCTATTTGTCATATTACGAACCATTTTAAAAGAGATAAACACTCACTGGCATGAAATGTTTGTCACTGCACTTCAGAAGAGGAGACAGTCTTCAAGTACACACTGGGAGCATGTGCATGCTTAGATATTGAATAGAATGTTGCTCCAATTCTAAGGTCTTCAGTCAGCTGCCGCACGACCGCCTACATAATACCATACACAGTTGCTCTTCCTGACATCACACAGGCACGTCTTGTTTGATGTAGCACACTGGTAGGGAAACCTTACTCTTTCCAGAGAATCCTGATCTGACACTCTGAGGATGGGACTGCTTGTATCGGTTGGAGCGGGAAGCTGCCGACAGCTTTGGCCTTTTGTTCTGCAAGTCTGCTTCCAGGGAGCGGCTTGCATGCTTGAAAGCCTTTTTGGTGGTGTGCAGGCGGTTCACAACTGAAACATGACATGTGTTTGATCAAACACCTCCACCAACACACAACTTTGATGGGAGAGTTCTTCAAGGTGATCTGTGCAGTACCAGATGAAAATGGTATATAAAACTATCAGTCTGCCATCAAATTCATTTTGGGAAATGAGTTAATGCAGTCTATGGGATGAGTCTTTCCAAACTTTTTTTTTCATGCAAGTCTGAATGTATTCTTTTTGGTTTCCATTAAAAAAAATACTAGCTGTTCAAATCTGTAGTCCAGTCCAGTCTTTGTTGAGTGTGAGTGGGTGTGCACATACGAGCCTGTGTTTGCCTGTAAGCACAGGCATTAAAAAAATATGAAGTTAAAAAAACTATGCAGTGAGTCAGAGATTTAAAAAGAATCTTGCATCAAATAACAATTTCTGAAGAACGCAGCTGTTAAGTGTGCAACCACAGGTCTATTTCAGAATATCTTGCAAGTGTTGTTTTGCTTTTCTGCATGTCTGTCCTTCAGTCTTTGTGACTTCCACCCAACCTGCTTGCCAGTAAATCATGCTATTCTTCGGACCCTGCTTGCCTATCATCTAGACTCTTTGTGTAACTGCACATGTATTCATGTACTGATCAGTTTGTCAGTCATCATGTCTGTCTGCTTGCCAGTCTGTATATCTACCAAGAATGCATGTGTCCCTCTGTCAGTCTGAAACTGTACATCCATTTGATGACTGCAACAGCCACTCAAATGTTCAAGCAAACATCTGCCACAACTAGGAAAACTGAACCTTTGTGCAACTTAGGGCAGGCAGATGAAGACGAAGCCAGTGTAGAGTCAAAGTCCACTCCTGGGTCTTCTCTGGGCACCGCATCCTGCATCAGTTCCTGGCTGCCAGGGTGGTTGGGGGGGAAGGCATGAATGGGCAACTCTTTTGTGACAGGAGACAGACCATGAAGCTCCCCATCCCCCTCTTCCACCAGGGGGGCTGCACCTCCCTCAACATGGTGCACTGTTGTGCCTCCAGCATCCAGCTGCATCACAGGCATGGACCCTGCATATACAGTTTCATGACTCACTGTGGGTTGTACATGGCAGAAAGAAAATGTCAAAGGTACTCATTCCTGCATTTCTAGACTAAGCATTGGCCAGGCAAAGTCTAAATGGATTAAATTGTCTTCTTCAGTCTAGTTAAGAGCACACCAAGAAAATGAAAATGTGATACTGGAATCTCAGGTTTTTCCAAGTCTGAAGGCAGATATATACTATCCACTCTTTCTAACCACTACAATGTCCTTGAGGTTAAAATCCATTGCATTGAAAACCAATCTATAGAATGCAACACACACACACACACACACACACACACACACACACACACACACACGATGCACTCACATAAACTGCATCTAGAATATATAGGCTATAAATCAACCATATTTTAAAGTATATTAAACCCATGGGCCATTCATAGAAAACATCGTACACTCGAGTAACATGCATGCACACTTCAAGAAAACTTATTCCTCAATTATATCTTGCACATAAAACATTCATTCCATGCTTAAATAAAAAAGAACGGCAAATTTGAGTTGTCACCCTGGCTTTTGACAACAATAAGAGCCCCTAAACAACAATGGCAACAGCAGCAACAACATCAATAACATAACAAGTTAAATCAACTTGTTAACCAGTTGCATGAACTAGTACAGAGACTTTTACTCTTTAGAAACATTTGGATTTTCCTTAACATATACTCAAACATTACAAAATCAAACAATTTTGAGGATTCAGGACAAAACTTCCTTTATTCTCACCCCCAAGTCATGATGCCCTCAGAATATTAATGCAAGAAAGATCCCAAGAACGTAAATATGCCAATTGTTAAGCAAATGTTCGAATCGCAGTATTCTTTTTTAATCCACTATAGATGCAACAAGCACTAGATATCTCTCTCCTAAGCTTTCATCAGATATTTAAAAAAATATGTCACACTAATGACTAAAGGTCATTATACTGTATACAAAATACTGTAGCCTATTATATAGCTTGAAGTGCTGTGGGCTTGAACATGCAGACTAAATGCAAAGAAGTGAAAAGAATGAAGCTGGTCTATTTTGTATCTTTTGGAGGCTTTGATATTAGGGCCTATGGCTAAATACCAAATATTTTGGTGTGTGAAAAAACCTATTTTTCTGTAAAATCAAACAAACTAACAGCCCAAAAGCTCCAGCATATACTAGATGATAGCAGTAATTCATGTACACAGGAATAATTTTTCTTTGGCCTGTTCCCACAAAAACAGTGCAGCAACGTATACATGCCAATGTCCTGTGCACCAATGCCTTCATAGCTAATAATTATGACTGGTGTCAGCTGCAATTGGGGAAACAGTGGAGCAACTTATACATGCCAATGTCCTGTACACCAACGCCTTGTTAGCTAATATGACTGGTGTCAGCTGCAATTGGGGAAACAGTGGAGCAACTTATACATGCCAATGTCCTGTACACCAACGCCTTGTTAGCTAATATGACTGGTGTCAGCTGCAATTGGGGAAACAGTGGAGCAACTTATACATGCCAATGTCCTGTACACCAACGCCTTGTTAGCTAATATGACTGGTGTCAGCTGCAATTGGGGAAACAGTGGAGCAACTTATACATGTATACAAATGTCCTGTACACCAACGCCTTGTTAGCTAATATGACTGGTGTCAGCTGCAATTGGGGAAACAGTGGAGCAACTTATACATGTATACAAATGTCCTGTACACCAACACCTTGTTAGCTAATATGACTGGTGTCAGCTGCAATTGGGGAAACAGTGGAGCAACTTATACATGTATACAAATGTCCTGTACACCAACACCTTGTTAGCTAATATGACTGGTGTCAGCTGCAATTGGGGAAACAGTGGAGCAACTTATACATGCCAATGTCCTGTACACCAATGCCTTGTTAGCTAATATGACTGGTGTCAGCTGCAATTGGGGAAACAGTGGAGCAACTTATACATGCCAATGTCCTGTACACCAACGCCTTGTTAGCTAATATGACTGGTGTCAGCTGCAATTGGGGAAACAGTGGAGCAACTTATACATGCCAACCAACGCCTTGTTAGCTAATATGACTGGTGTCAGCTGCAATTGGGGAAACAGTGGAGCAACTTATGCATGCCAACCAACGCCTTGTTAGCTAATATGACTGGTGTCAGCTGCAATTGGGCAAAGGGTCTGCACAGCTCAGTCTTGTCTGCCTCTGATCCTACCTCTGCCTGTGGGAGTTGGGCTGCGTGGATGCACAACTGCAGTCCCAGGTGTAAAACTGTTGGATACGCTGGGAGACAGCACGGCAGTGTCGTCAGTTTCTGTCTTTATCTCTGGCCACCTTTCTGGTGGTGAAGAGGAATCTGCCAAGGACACTACATTGTCAATCATCATGGCACCAGCCCCTCGACTGGCAGCAGGCTTACGATGAGAAGAGCCTCCAGCACCAGCTTCAGACAGTGTTTGGACTGGCCGCTGAGACTCTTCCTCGTCCTGTTCCTCTAGTCTCTCTGCCCCTATAGCTCCAGCCTGAAAGTATCTGCTGGAGACTGGTGTATGGTCTTCTTCGTGATGCTCTCCCACCCCTCCGTGTGACCGCACACAGTTCTTCAAGGAAGGGTCACTCATCCATCCCTCTTCCCCCCCTCTCCTCAGAGTCATCTTCATGCCTGGAGAAGTGTGCAGGCTTGGGTTCCACTCTGAAAAAGACAGGGTGTGGCTGCTACCAGGTGGCCTTTTCTGTCTGTGGACATACTTCTCCAGCTTAGTCCTCAATGGAGGAACGGTGGTGGGCAGGTCAAATGACTGGTCATCAAGCACTGAGCTGTCGCTCAGTTGTGCACTCTCATAGTAAGGTGCATGGTGATTCATCGGGTTCCTATAGCTGCGGACTGAGTTCATCATGTCTATTTTTTTGTTGGCCTTCCTGCCTCTAAGTGGAGGCTCAGCATGAAAGCTGCCACTGTGAAACATTGTGCAAGACTCTCCACTGTCCTTCTGTATCCACTCATTCAGAATGTAATTCTTCCCTGCCTGGTTGTCCACTGTGACCAAGATGTGACCCTGAATTTGAATGCTGTGGTCAAAGTCCAGGTAGCCATGGCACACTGTTTGAACTGACTTCACCACAGACGCGATAAACTTAGATGAAAACTCTTCCTCCATTATATTCATGGTTCTTGCAGTGGATGTTAGAATCTGAAAGACACAAATTTTCCTTCGGTCATGTTCAATGACTGGGAAACAATGCCATGGTAATTAATTTTGCACAAGGCAAAATAAAAACAACGACAACAAAACTGTGGTTAATCGTTAAGGTAACATGCCACCTCCATC
>JAWQFJ010001618.1:10000-14301 GCA_034096865.1 Theodoxus fluviatilis
GAAACTGTACAAAGTGCCTGCGATAATTAAATGAGGTGCAAAACATAACAGCAAATACATCCATACACGAGGCCAAACTTGATCCAACCAAGGTAAAAATACAGGTAACAAAGACGGGGATTCTGGTTCACGATGGCGCTACCCGATTCAACTTAATTCATAACAATCCATAACACAACAATGAAAATCACACATAGGGTCATCAGCACAGAGCTATCAGGGTAACCTAAGCCAGAGACGTCTAGCACTGGAAAGTTATAGCAAGCATTATGTCAGAACGCCAAAATCTGTTTAAATCTGTTCAACAACATGCACTGTTTATCAATAGACAGCACCATAACTGAAACAAAGGCAACAGGTCCACAGAAATGGAGAGGAAGAGCAGAAGATAATTTTTTAAAATAGAAACGGAGAGGATATGCTATGGCTGTCATGTGGTAATCAAATGAGATGCCTCACATTCTGCTCCTTCCAGTCAAACATTTTGGAGCATGCTGGAAATTAGCAGTCTCTCTGTCCATGCTGTCTACAACATAATTACGAGATGATAACAAACCTAGGAAAATAACACACACCCCTCTGATCAAACCCCACATTAATCACCGAATGAGAACACAAAGCATTTCACCTGCTCCTTTTCAAACCATTAAACAAATGCCCCCCAAAAAATCAAAACAAGGAGGAAGGCTTGCAAAAGCATAGATCTGTTCTGCATCACTGACATTAGGCAGGCTTCAAAAGGGATTGCCTCTGATATCCCATTATGACCTACAGCGTGTGATGAAAATGGCTTCCTAAAATCTGAGTTTTTTAAAGGAAAAAACACTAAGTCGACAACACTCATTAAAAAAATGTGTTTCTTCACTTCTGCACTTCCTAGAAACAAGAAGTACACCACTGTCAAATGCGACGTCTGCGTAGCATCCGGTCTGAAAGGGAGATGCAACGTGCGCATATCATCCGGTTATAATGGGTTAAGCAGAAGAAAAGTTCTTTTGCACATTGTCCCTGTTTAAAAAAATGGTGAGTGTGTGTGTGTGTGTGCATGCGTATACATGTATGTGTGTGTGTGTGCATGTGTGCGTGCGTGCATGCGTATACATGTATGTGTGTGTGTGTGTGCATGTGTGTGTGCTTGCATGCATGTGTGTACATGTGTGGGAGTGCAAGGGAATAAAATCACAATTTAATCATAAATGTGCTCTGGTTAACGTAAATATAAAGTCTTACAGCCATCCTGGTGTTTTCCAACATCTTACAGGAACTGTCTGTGTTTAATAATACTCAGCATGCGACTCTCCTAGCATGATGTAGTTCCAAAATAAACCAAAAAACACAAGCTCACCCATTTTCAAACAGAAGCAAACCACTAGTTGTGTTGCAAGTGCAAATGATGGGTCTGCCCTAATCCATTTTCAACTGTGCAAACTCCTCCCTTTTTTTTCATGGGTAACAAGGACTAAACCGAGCACTTCCTTTCAAGCAGTGGGTGTTGCAGGGATAAAGAGTGAGGTGCAGGTGTCAAACTCGTGACAGGAAATTACACTACAACTACCCAATGGCCAGCACATGTTGAACTCTGACAAGAGAAATATCAAGATGTGATAAATGCACAGATGACATCGTGACATACTTTGATCTTACTCTAAAAAGAGATGTTATCATTACAAAGCTAGACTACAATGGGATGGGGGCAATAAGATAATCAATCCCATGCAGGCCAAATGAGGAAAACCATAGATGACCTCAAAGTGTTTTCCTCAACAATAACAATGCACATGTCTCTGGCAAAAAAACTTCATCAATGTGGCACATTCTCCAACAAACACTTATCCATTACAAGCATGGCGTTTCAAACACAGAAAGAAAACAAGAATGTACAAGTACACTGCTACAAAGCACACTGTTGGGCTCCTACAGATGAACTTGCCATAGCTAGGACTAGAGTGATCTGGACATCACTAACTGTTCACATACCAGAAGAATTATGACCAGCCTAATGGGAAAGAATTCTAGCCACCAGGAACTAAAACCACACTATCTACTCAACTTTTCATTTTCAAGCTTCTGACCTTTCCAAACAGGTAAAAAGGCGCAGTATGTAATCAAGTGTACGCATAATCAGTCAAGCTACTCAAGATTTCAGATACCTGATCAACAAATCCGACTTCCGTTACAAACTTAAATATATATGCACAGAGGCTGACACAGAGTAAGGGCATTCTCAAGGATGGTGGTCATTTCCTTGATGTTGTTGATGCCACGGTGCAATAGTTTCAATAATCACAAGGGTGATGATTCGACCACCAAATATGCAAAACTATGACACGATAATGTTTCTCCATAACAAACCAGCGAGGTAAAATTTAGGCTTGCTCGAATTTCATACAGTAACATCACCTGACAAAAGTTCAAAAGACCGACTGTTTGAATAAACCATTAAAAAAAGGTCTCTGTTTCCAAGACACAAGAGCTGCTATGCAAAGAATTGCAAACTACAATATTTCCATTTGTTACAGAAACAGGAGGGAAAGTATGTCCCCATCATTATGACACCTGCACTCCTGAGGCACAAATTTCTATGTCCTCTCTTCCAAAGTCTCATCAGCGCTCACTATTCAGACCACTGGCAAACATATCAATGGACACACACACACACACACACACAAGCACTTTCACAACCAGTGATCCATTTTACGAGAGTATTCAGATGGATACCTGCCAGTAACAAATAAAATGCAGCCAATTTATTTTTACGGGCATTGCTCTAACCTGTGAATCAATTTGCACAACAACATTGTCAACACTATCTCTAGCTACATCCTTAATTCAAGATATTTCCCACTCGTACACACACACACACAAACATACACTACTCCCAATGGAAAAGTGTAGACGAGGAAAGACATAATTTACAGGTGTTTGCAGTTCTCTCCTTCATCCTTGTGCTTACAAGAAAACATGAAGTTGAACAACACTCATGATAAGAACCTCCTCATGACTGGAATAATATCCCCTTTAAACAAAGATCTCAACAAGCCGTGTCAAACTGCGGTTCAAAATGCCTGGAGCTCAGGGTTCCAAAAGACAGACTGGACTCAGTGACAGAGATGCGTAGAGGGAACTTCCACTACCCCTTTCATCATCTCTCCTCACATAGGATGAGGAAAATCTACTATTAACTCACTAGAAAGAGGACACTTATGTACCACCTGCTTTTATCCAGCAGTAGAATCGATTTAGTCCATTCACATATTGTAAGTTATTTCAGAAGTTTTCTGTCAGGGAGACATTACTTTTATTTCATTGGGAGTGAAGATGTGAGCAACAAATACTTTGCTTTCCAAGGATCAAGAATTCAGTAATGTCAAGACAGAGGGGACCAGGAGAGAGAAAGGAAAGGCTGAAATCAAGGGAGTGAGAAGAAAAGGGGAGAAGGGGGGGCTGGGGAGCGGTAGGGGGGAGGCCAAGATGCACTCGGTGGAAGTCTTGGCCTCCTCAAGTCCGGACGTTGCGCTGGCGAACCTCGTCATTGCCCTTGTGGTCAACAGTGGCAGAGCTGGAAAACAGGATCAACAAAATCCTTATTAGCACACCATTCAGATCTGGCATTTTCCTACACTCAAAACCAGAATGGTCATTACTAATGGATACTGCATGGAGTTTTACGGCCTATCAGCCTTAGTAGGCTATGTAAGACCATTGAGAACGAAAAATCACTAGAATTGAGTAAACGAAAATCAAGTCACGATGTTCCTTTTCATTTGCCTTTTACGAATACCATAGGGAGACATCGTGGGTCAGTTGTTAACCCCCCAACTCAACAAGTTTTTTTACATTTGTAAACCAGAATCACCATGTTTTGTACCTGCTGGCCAACCTGTGACAATCAGTATTCTTGAATGACATTTCTTCTCTTTTCACAAATGTATATGGTCGAACAAAATAATAGTTGTGGTAACAGGGCAACATGGCCAATACAAAAATGGGGTTGGAAGGTTGGCTCGAACTTTTTTTTGTTATTGTACTTTTCTAAATAGTTTTAATAGAAGAGGTCAGGTTGAACACAAATCAAGTTTCTCTTTTGTTGAGAACACTTTTTTAAAACATAACTAGTGGATTCCCTGAGTGTTCATTGGGCAGGGAAGATTGGACAGCCTGCAGTTTGTTTTTCAGTCTTGTCCCCCCCACCCCAATATAAAAAGGGTCAGCAGAAAAAAAAGTGGATCAGTCGGGTTACCTAACCACTCCTTTGTGTGTGTGTGTGTGTGTGTGTGTGTGTGTGTGTGTGTGTGTGTGTG
>JAWQFJ010001618.1:19327-36827 GCA_034096865.1 Theodoxus fluviatilis
CACACACACACCCAAGCCAATGGATCCGTCAGACTGCCACAGCGGGTCAGAATCAGGGGACACAGTGGGCAGCTCCCAGAGTTGATGACCTCGGCTCTCTCACTGCTTCTGCCCTGACACACGAACGTGCCCAGGCACCCGACTGCCGCTGTTGGTGCGCCACTTCTGGAAGTGGGGGAAATAAGGGAAAACAGCAAGCGAATGCAATCAGGGGAAAGGTGCCAGTCACTCTGACAGCCACTGCTCCAGCAGCGTCAGACCTCGAGAGAGGGAGAGAGAGTGCGTCACCTTCTTGACAGCAGCTTTGGACCTAGTCGGGTCCCCCGCCGAGCCAGAGTTCGTAAGAGTGGCGCGGAGTGGGCCCCCTTCCCAACTGCTGGAGGTGGCATGCAGTAGTCCTCTCCGAAATAAAGAGGCAAACCTGAAAGCTGTCTGAGGCAAGGCTGACTCTCTTCCGTGAACTGAGAGCTGTCTCTATCTTGGAAATTGGCTTCCAGTGAAGTTTCGGGAAGTTGCATCTTAGGGACGCTCACTGACGGCCAAGACATGAGGTCATGCGTACGCATAAAGGCACGGAATCAGGCCAAGAGGCATGCGTGTGCCCACACCCAAGGGCCCTGCTTGAAGAAAGGATGTCTTGGAGCTGGTGTCGTACGTCGACAGGTACTCTTTACTGGAACGGTCGGTTATGAATAAACCCCCACACGAGTCTCCCTTAAAACAAAACAAAAAATTAATTAACTCCCATTTCAAACTTAAGTTTTTAGTCGCCCGATGTCTGTAGTATACTTCTTTAAGCTGCGGTGTTTTGTCGATTATAGTTAGAGAAGCAAAGGTTTATTATTGAGTTTGCCAAATCGCGGTGGTGACTTAAAGATGACTTTTTAAACTGTCCAGACAATGTTTCTCTAACGGTTATGGAATAAGGGATATTCTTCTTACATACACAATGTCAATACGCTGTTTCATTCATTTTCATATAACACGTGTTAGATGGCCACGATTTTCCCCCTGGCGCTCATGTCACACTTGGGTGATTTGTATCAAATTAGCCATCGTCATCTCCAGTCTCAGGCTCATTGTTAGACCTATTTCGTATTTCACGCAACCAAATAATGAATAGAATGTTTGCAAATTTCCTGGGGTGAATGTATATTTCGTCTCAGCATACAAACTGCAGTTTGATCATTTATCACACGAATTTAGTGATCTAGGACTCATGTCGTACAGGAAAACTATTTGGCTGCACATGCGCACATGAAATGACAAATTAAGTCCATTAAAAATTTGACACAAACAGGTGGTCACTTTTGAAACTTTCTTCGTCTTTCTGACGGAAACGAGCAAAAAAGGCAATTACCAGGACGAAACAACAAGAGAACAATGTCACATGCATAACAGAGTTCTGCAGGCACCCACAAAAAACGTTTCAACAACGGACTTGTCGTCTTCGTTGTGGAATTTTCCCGTGCGAATTCAGGGGGCTGCAATTCCTGCCTCTGCCTTGCATTTAACCTCTGTTTGAGAATCTAAGCCGTAGGGCTAAATCGGGTCTGCACGCAGTTTAGTGACTCTTCCGTTCTAAACTGTGTCCTGGGGTCGTCTGTCTGCTCCTTCGTGATGCTCGGATGTCGTGCAGAATCCGTCTAAGAGGTCGGCACTGGTACCGTCATGTCTTCCCACCCACCATTAGGGCGTCTGGTGAGGATGTCCAGAACTCTGGGCTCCTTTCATTCCACCTCCAAGTCGGCGCCCGAGGCCATGGAAATGAAAAAGAAAGTTGGTCGAGGCCACCGCCACCAGCATTTCGTGAGGACAGCTGCTCCATGTACTTCGTGAAAGCACTGTCTGAACTGTCTCCTTGGGGGACTGGCTCGTGCCATTTTGAAGGACTTCAGACGCCGTCGTGATAAGATGGAATAGTTTTTGATAAGGTACTTTTCAGACAAGTATTAGAGGCTTTACGCCTCTTCTCTCTCTCTCTCTCTCTCTCTCTCTCTTTCTCTCTCTCTCTCTCTCTCTCTCTCTCTATATATATATATATATATATATTTTCTTTCTTTCTTTCTTTTTGGCCATCCGTCTGTCCGTCTGTATGTCCGTCCATCTGTCCGTCTATACGTCTATCTAGCTGGCTGGCTAACTGGCTATCTTGTTGGTCTGCTGGTTGGCTTGCTGACTTCGTGGCTAACTTGCTGGCTGGCTTCTTATTTAGTCTGTATAGTAGTTTTTAGTTGGAATGCATCGTTTCAAGATGCGCGTCAATATGTTGAGCCCTTGATTTTTGAATAACGAGTAGACAATGAAAGCGTGATCAGCTTCATGAGCAAGACATGCAACAGATAGCTAGAAAATGGGCATGGAATTCCTGAAGAAGAGCAGTGCCTGGATGTGTATTACGAGTCTGCATCCTGTGTGAAACTATTTTTCTCCACAGTTTTTCTACACCTGTGAAATGGGCACAGCCGCGACGGAACTACACTTGAGAAACGGCTTGCAGATGTGGCATGTTGCAGAGTTGTTTCTCACGACTCTGACAATGTTTTCAGCAAGGGGCAGGCAACACGACATTTACGGTTTCTTCTTCTTGTGTAGGCCTTACTGATTGCTCAGCTGCCTGCATACTACGTTACCCTTTGAAACATCCTTCTCTTCCACGACGGATCGTGGCAGCTTCTTGCAACCATTACCCCAATCACCGATGCAGTGTCTTTGCTTGCGTGACTCGGAGTGTGGATAACCTTTGTATGTCGTGCATGCGTAGGCAGGAGTTACGTCCAACGCCCAGCAGGACGCTGGCCTGAGGGTTTTATTGAGCTGCGAGAATCAAGAGATACACTTTGGTCAAGATGCCTTATTTGCGGTGGTTCTTCCCACCCAGAAGTCAACCGGATACCTACGATGCGGTGAAAGCATCGTGTGTGCAAAACAAAAACTTGTAGAATACCAGTGGTAGAGTTCTCCGAAGAGAGTGGAGATAATCCTGGTTCCTAAAAGCCTAGTCATCCAGTCTGGCTATGTCTTTGTCTATCGCCCGGTGCCGGAAATGTATCAGTTATCAGGATAATGGATGCAATGTTAAATTGCAAAGCAGTTGGAGACGGCAAGCGGGTGAACGTGTACCATGTAGATCTATTGAGTGTTCCGTCATTCTCCAAACTTGAAGACAGATGTCATGCTTGTGTCTACACGCCCTATCCTAAAATTGATAGTGTATAACAACAGTTACTACCCGTAATTCAACGTTCTGACCACAAAGGAATGACATTTTTCTGGCCTACAAGTCGTTCCCATTAGTCTGTCCTGCAGACATCGATATCTTTTTTGTGTCCGTAGATCACTGCATTGTGCTCATTGCTGAAAGTTTTGTTGAGATCCCTTGATATAGATTGCTGTGATAGTACTAAAAGTTATTCCCGTGTTCAGAGAAGTTGCATAATTTTTGTGCAGCGTGGTAAATTTGGCAAATCTTTCCTTTAAAAAACTATTTTAAAAACTGTTTTATGCGTTTATTCTATTAGTTGCCTACTACTAGACGTACTACTCGTAACAGTCGCAAACGAGTATTATCAACAAATTTGTGACGTCTTCGAGAGAATCATAAAAAGATAAGTTACTTTCAAATACATTAATTTTACTCTTTCAGAGCTGAAAATAACCTTAGACACTTTCCGTCAGACATAATTCAAAAGCATGAAGATACCCTTGATACAAGAAACACATGAGTGATGGCAAAAGTGTCCATATTTGCGCATGTCACGTATCTTCAAAACACAATGACCTCGTGCACGCAAATCTGACGTTCCTTATAGAAAAGCAAGTTCTGTCAGTAAGCACGCCTCCTTAGCATAATCTTGTTGCTCATCAGTTTTGTGCCTACATATTGAAACCATTGTGTGCTTGGAATCCAAGGGTGATCTGGTACCGTTTACGAGCAAAAATGAATTACTTCTCGGACGTGCTGGCACACAATTCTTAACGTTTTCTTAGGAAAATCGTATTGAATATCTTCGTAGGCTTACATTTGCCTTGACAAGTGACAAATCTCCATGTTCCAATTTCGCTTGTTGTATCGGCAAAAGTCGAAATCGACCAAACTACAAGTAAACGATTTTATTCGAGCTGGTGCACCAGATGATCTTGATATGACTTTTTATCTACAAGTATCTTCAAACACCAGTGTTTTGCCTATGTTTTCGATCAGTCAGACACATTAAAATTTTGCCTATCAGTCGTTGTCTTTTTCAAAACATACAGATGCATTCCACATGCCATTTCGATTGTGCGACTAACAGAATGTCCGATCACCCAACACGCTAAGTACTTCTTTCGAATTTCAGATACTGCGTCAACAACAAAAATTCACGTGACCTTGCCTATTCGAAACTTTCTTACCATATATATTTGCGGGTAGAGCTGCGTTGTAAAGCTGCTTTGTCTTCAACTCCACTTTTCATTGGAATAAAGCTGAATGATTCAATAAACTACAGAATCAGTTTGATCGAAAATGCATTGACAATCCAAAGCCCAAGTATCGTGCAATACAAGGACTCTAATAACAAAAGGTTTGCATATGGAGTTCGCTCTCGAAGGATAATCTTTTCCTGGGTCTGTAGCTTTTGGGGGAAGTGGTGTTTTTTTCTCGTTCTTTTGGTGAGTTTGTTCGTCCATTCGTTCGTTCGTTCGTTCATTCGTTCGTTTGTTTGTTTGTTTGTTTGTTTGATTGGAACCTCACGATCAAAATGTTCGACTGAAGGGGTTCAGCTTGAGTATCATCTGCGTCGACTTTTTTGCTTTTGTCAGAACTAGTTGGGAGGGTGTGTGTTTTTTATGTTTACATAGAGATTTACCTTGTTGATACAGTAAGCAGCACTGGGAAGTTATAACTGACAATCCAACTTGCCCCATTTTGACTCCAAGGTCGGTGACTTGAGGTAAATACAAATGGTCTGAAAATGCATGGCCACAGTGCATTACGCATAGATGTCAGTGTTTGTTAGTGATGCTCTGCGACGCGGCACACACACTGGTCAATGAAGCCTGCAAAACACGTGCAGCAGTCTCAATGGGACCTGCACCGGCAAGATTGTTGTCCCTGTAACGTTTATTTTTCACACTACTTCTGCAAAACCCTTCTTCTCGCCCACTCACTGGCTGTGTGGAAATGATAGTTTGGTCTTCGTCTTGTATGCGTCGACGGTCCTGCGGGGGGAAAAACCACTGATTAATGTGCAGCAGGCTTGATTCGTGCATTTTTTCTCTGCCTCCCGAATTCTGCTGGGATGCTCTGGATGCTTGCTTCAGAAAGAATTTTCTGACGAACTTCCTGAAAAAGGTATCGGGCAGCGTGACTCATTATTCCTCTGCCCACACTGGGACTCAGTCGTCTTGCATTGAAAGAATCCCTAGATCCGACTACAGGAACGCCAGTTTTTGGTGGAGACGTCAACAATGATTTCTGGATGAGCCCTTTTGCTTCAAGTTAATGGAGAGAGAATGCAGTAGCTCCGGCACTATGTTGGATTCCGAGACTGATCGGAAAGTACTGTTGTACATTGTGTCCAACAAATGCATGTGACCCGTGCGTGAGAGACAATGCTAAAACACGTACAACACTTTTCGAGAAAACGTTGGGTATAGTCATCAGCTGTTGCCTTGGGAAAAGGCTGCTGTTATTTGTTGACTCCAGCCAAAAACCAAGGCTACAGCAAAATGTTGTTATGATGTACTGTTATGTGGGGATTATCTTCAGCCGTGGTAAGCTCCTAACATAACAACTGGCATTCTCTGGAGACAGAGATCAAATCCCCTGAAGACGGAGTGTGGCTGCCTATATGGTGGGGTGTTCAAAAACAGTCACACACGCAGTCATCTCACCCACTTGGGTGATCCTGGGAGTGTTTAGCCCAGGTACGCAACAACAACAACAACAGTCATCAGCTCACTACGTTACGTGTACATTTTCCTGAGCTGTACATCACAGTAAAAAAATGAAGATTTCCTCTGTGCACATGATTTTTTCTGGAATATGCATGAATGAAAATAAACAGTCTTGTGAATGGAAAACCTAATTTTGTCATTTCTCGTACTGTACCCTTGTTTTCTCATGTACGGTCACGTGTCCAGCATATAGCATTCTCTCTTGCTGACACATGCCTACGTATATTCCACAACTATGCTTTTTCCTACCTTTCATTAAATGGAGAGAACATACAAGCAAAGGGAAATGGAACAAACACTGTGCAAACTTGTTATTACGGGGGAGGTGGGGGGTATTTCTTTTCTTTCTCTTTGTTTCTATTCCTGGCAGCGGTTTATTCCGCAGTAGAACGCAGTCGAGGCTTTTTTTCGAACCGGTGCGATTCTTTTTTTACCCCCGCCAGGGAGGTAATGTTTTCCATTGGTTCGTTAGTTCGTTAGTCAGTTCGTTGGTTATTATGTTCAGAAAAATAACTTCAACAAGATTAACACCTATTCCGATGAAATTTGGGGCAAGGTAATGGTTTTACCTAAGGAACAATCCATTAATTGTTTTGGGTTATCTGTTTTCTCGCTTTGAAATTAAAACAATACAGAGGATTTGTCTCGCTTAGGCTATAGGCCGGCGTGTGCTGCAAACTTGTGCATGCCTTCCACACTCAGAGACCTCTAACAGACGCTAAGGCGAATTGTAGCTTCAGGCCTGACTAGCAGAACGTGCTGCCTGAATTATTCAGGCCAAGCTGGAGGTGCTGTGATACCGCCACCGCTGTGGCTGCCTTGGTGAGGGTTTGCGATCTCTGAGTGTTCTCTAGTTTTAAAAGCACTTCCGGCATTGCGAGGAACTGCTGAAAAACCTTTCGCCTTAACTCATTGCTTACGCAGGGATAGCATTAGGAACTTTACCTGTGTACGCAGTGTTTTTGCAATTTTTCAAAAAATCACACAAAGTCCAAATTTAGAATAACTGTTTAATGGTTGGTACCACAAGAAAGATAATCATTTGCACTTTCTAGCTGAAGTGCTGGATAGTTACAATATGCAGTAAGAAAATTGGGGAAATTTGTTTTTTAACACCAGGTACATGCAATTTTGATTTTCATTTTTTTTACACCTAATGTATTGTAATAATAGTCAAGAGATAAATTTTGCACAACAGTTCTGAAATCAGTATTTCCACATCAAACTATATTGATGAATGATTGACTACAGGATAAAAAATGCTTGAAAATGATTTTTATTTAGCAAGTCAGAGAGGGGAAATCAGAAAATATACACTTACTCACTGCAATCTGTCTCTGTTTGAATAGAAGAAAGGTCTCAAATGACCTGAGAGAAAGAAGGCGCCCTACTCAGCATAGTCCTCTTTTGTGTGGTACAGTTCATTGGAGGAGTAGAGAAGGTTTTCGGCATCCTCTGCATCCGAATCGATGTCTGTGTCTGCTGTAAAAACCGTTTCTATCTCTTCCTCTCTTTCTGACGCGACGGCGACGAAGTCAATTCGTTTTCGCTTTCAGCCACGAAATCGATTCGTCTTCGTAATCAGCCACCGCTTCATTCTCGATGACTGGGACTATTTCCGCATCAGAATCATAAAGATCTTCTTCAGAAGTCCAATATCCACCTAGATCTTCAATATCAGACCCTTCTTCCATCCACACTTCTAATACTTCGTCATTTTCATCACCGATCGATCACCTTTCGACAACGCGACGCCATGTCGACAAGTGCATAAACCCGACGTAGGGTGAGCGTAGCTTCTACTACATCTAGCTTTCTCACGGGGACTATACTAAAAGAAAAGGTAACTCCAGCGAACACACACTGGACAGAGAATAAAGAGCTGTACGATTTACTTCCCTTGAAACAGACACGGAGATAGGAAAAATTCATTACGGCGACCGCAACACGTACTTGCGCTACGTAGCCAACGGGTGTTGGCGTTATCGCAACACGTCCTTGCGCTGCGTAAGCAATGGGTTAAATACCATTTGTTTGACACCCAAACCTTTGAGATAAAATTGTCTTGTACCTACGCTGTACTTGAGGAACTGGGGAGTGAGAAAAACAGTTGAAGAGTTGCACCCTGACATTCTCAAAAATCTAGTTCAACCATTATGGAATACACCTCTTTAAACCTTTGAATTCAATGATTATGTCTACAGTTACGTCGAGTTTCAAGTTTCTGATCTAAAATTGCCTTTTGCGTCACAAAGGAAATATGTGACATTGGAGAACTTGTTTTACACGGCCTCTTCCCCTTCGTCATCCAGCATTCGGTTTTTTCCCAATCCATTTTTTTGTCCACCCGCTTCCCATTTGAATTGAGCAATAGGCCCATACAACCATTTATAGATTTTCCTTGGACAATATTGATTCGCCGCTTTTACGTTTCATGATAAATAGCTCTGAAAGCTCGTAAAGATCTATTTGCGAGGATGTCTTTTTAAAACAAAGTACTAGCACTTTCTCGGTTGTTCTTCAAAACACCCGAAAATCATTTTTGCACAATATGCAGCACTTCCACTTGTGAGAAAACTTCCTTTGGTTGTCTGTTTTATCAGCACGTGAACTTATCGTCCCTCTACGTACTAACTCTCTTGCGATGCCCACTTTTCCAAAGGTTTCTACGATTCACCTCGATGCATGCTTCGCCTTGAAGGTATCAATGATGCCCTTGTGCTCTTGCTATTTTCTTCGTATCACAGGTCTGCTCCGCAGTCGTTTTCATCCTTTGCAGAGATAGTGCTTATTGTCGGTGGCATGATGACATTACAGCTGACTGTACAATGCACAAGAGTTAATCCAAAACATCATTAGTCTATTCAGTTGGCCGTTTATGTGCTCGTTCCATTAGTTGGTTGGTTGGTTGGTCGGTTAGTCGGTCGGTCAGTTGGACGGTCGGTCGGTCGATCCGTCGGTTCCTAGGTAGTTGGTTGGTTGGTTGGTTGGTTGGTTTGTTCTTCGGATTGTTTGATTGGCTTGTTTATATGTTGGTTGGTTTGTTCGTCGGTTTGTTTGATTGAATAGTTTTAGGTTGGTTTGTTGGTAGGTTGGTAGGTTGGTTGGTTGGATTGTTTGATTGGGTAATTGATTAGAGGTATTGCTTTAATTGGTTAAGTTGGATTGATTTTTCGAAGGTTCGGTTGGTTGGTGGCTTGACTGGTTGGTTTTTCTTACCATTCACTTGAACGCGAGCCGCAAGTTTAAATTCAATCTGTCACCATCTCCAAAATACCGGTCAAACGTACCTAACTAAAACATTTTGCACTGAATCTGCTATCGATGAAATAACATCACCTTGTGATACAATATACATTTCTGTGACGCGTACGGTGATTTTCTTCCGATGGTTGCAAATTATCAATTGTCAATACCAACAATTTCGCCTGATGACTCGACCAGTCCATGTAAATGCACCCTTCCCGCAAGTGTAAACCCTTCTTGGACTCGGATGCACTGGCATCACACGGATTTCCAAGAATGTTGTAACTTTGTGTTATATTATCAATGTACATTCTTGTGCCGGTCGATGTCCAACAGAATAATTCATAGCGTCACCTTCTACTGAATTTTTACTTTATCTAATCATTCAGCAACTTTTTGCAGACACGCCGACACTCAAAGAAGGCTGTTCAGCAACTTGGGCGGATTTTTGCATTATTTGCTGCTTAATCCACCATAAATTCAACCGTCTTGAAACCTAGACAGCTTTCAAACAAGGTATTTGACCCGATGACATCCAATCTATCATCGACCTAGTACCTCTGATGGTCAATCCCAATTTTTTTAACAGTAACATTCGAATCCATGCAACACTGCAATCCAAGGCACAAGTTGAACCAAGAAATGCGTCTTCGGAAAACTTATGGAACATTCTATTATTGTATTTAGCACTCATGAAAACTCGTACTCCTGAGTGTCCATCGGAGGCTTGATTCTCTTCTTAGGGATAGCAAAACAGCAACTGTTTTTTCGACATCTTTTTTGTTGTTGTTCAGATGCTGCAAGCATGGAGCAGCAGTGGTACCAAGGCATGCATCTTCTATGTGCGGCTCTGTTGTGAAACTGTTTTGTCGTTTTCGACCATTGATGATTTCTTTATTAGTGGAAGACAAGCTGTTCTATTCAAACGTTACGAGTTTAGTCGACAAAAGATCATTTTGGTATTCATTCAGATGTGGGCAGATGTATGTGTGATAATGACTCCTGCTAATGAAGACAAAGGGTTGTGGCAGTAAGACCCTGCCTTGAACGGAAAGTTTCAAATTTCATCCAGCGCTAGGGAAAGTGGAGTTACTATTCGCCATGAATAACATGGATGAATGAGGTAAGTCAGCCATTTTGCAGTTCTACTCACCCCCCACTCACGTACCCACCCCCTTCACACCACTCACGTTTCTCGCAAAAGCTATGAATTATTTACCTCTATTTCGTATCAACAGTTGTCTGAACTGTTAAGGCAGTAGGTAACTTCATCCGGAGTGTGTGTATGTGTGTGTTTGTGTGTGTTTGTGTGTGTGTTTGTGTGTGTGTGTGTGTGTGAGTGCGTACGTGCGCGTGCGTGCGTGTGTGCGTGCGTGCGTGTGCGTGTGTGTGTGTGTGTGTGTGTGTATGCAGTTAAGGACTCCCAGTCTTTCGGCCTTGGAGAATGTCCTGCACAAGATTTGACCTCCACATCTCCCAACAGCATTCCCATTACCAACCACGAGACTGTCATTAAGATCCGGGGATGTTCGAGCTCGGGGTCAGTTTCCTGAATGAGAACGACCTCATGTGTCAACCCTCCCATGTTGGCATGTCCTCCTCTGCATTATCTGGGGCGCCAGCAGTGACGACTGCACAGGTGACCCCAGCTTCTCAGAGAAATCGCGTCATCGCCGAGACTTGCGCCCAATTTGCCTGATTACCGCTGAGTTCCTCCAGCCTAGTGGCGTGGGCTGCTCGTCAAGAAGGGACGCACGGACCGGACTCGCTGATGGCAGTCCTGATGGTGCATGGAGATCGTCGCGTGATGCCGTTATTATTCACGGAGCCCGCTGACAGAAACGGCGTCTGAGAGGAGGGGGCGAGGGGTAGGGATGAGATAAACGGGAAGGGGGGGGGGGTTGGGGGAATGAGAGACGGAGAAAGTGTGGACACACATGTAGGCAATGGAAGACGGTGACATGGGAAACCGGTCATTATGTCATTGAATGCCATTGAGGTAGAGGGGGGTCAGAGGAGGAAGTAGTGGGATGAACGGCAGAAGGTGGGTAGATATGATTACTGACCTCGTGGGTACGGTCGATTTCTCTGACCTTGTCAAGTGCGATGGTAACAGCAGACGACGACGAGGAAAAAGAGGAAGAAGAAGAAGAAGAAGAAGAAGAAGAAGAAGAAGAAGAAGAAGAAGAAGAAGAAGAAGAAGAAGAAGAAGAAGAAGAAGAAGAAGAAGAAGAAGAAGAAGAAGAAGAAGAAGAAGAAGAAGAAGAAGAAGAAGAAGAAGAAGAAGAAGAAGAAGAAGAAGAAGAAGAAGAAGAAGAAGAAGAAGAAGAAGAAGAAGAAGAAGAAGAAGAAGGAGAAGGAGAAGGAGAAGGAGAAGGAGAAGAAGAAGAAGAAGAAGAAGAAGAAGAAGAAGAAGAAGAAGAAGAAGAAGAAGAAGAAGAAGAAGAAGAAGAAGAAGAAGAAGAAGAAGAAGAAGAAGAAGAAGAAGGAGGAGGAGAAGGAGGAGGAGGAGGAGGAGGAGGAGGAGGAGGAGGAGGAGGAGGAGGAGGAGGAGGAGGAGGAGGAGGAGGAGGAGGTAGGAGGAGGAGGAGGAGGAGGTAGGAGGAGGTAGGAGGAGGTAGGAGGAGGTAGGAGGAGGTAGGAGGAGGTAGGAGGAGGTAGGAGGAGGTAGGAGGAGGGAGGAGGAGGGAGGAGGAGGGAGGAGGAGGGAGGAGGAGGGAGGAGGAGGGAGGAGGAGGAGGAGGAGGAGGAGGAGGAGGTAGGAGGAGGAGGACTGATGATGTGACTTTATGGTGCAGACGCCTTGAAAGGTACTATATCAGCGGATTCTTTGAGAGCAAAAAGATGGATGACAAATTCAGTCTAAGAGGAAAACAATTTCCGTTCACTACTTGATTATATGCTAGAAAGGATGTGTGAAGAAGAATGATTTTGTCCGAGTTTGCGAATGTGCACAGGAGTTAGCAAGCATTATTTATTAATAAGTGCGATATGGTGATAATTTGCAGGTCTATGTGAAAGCACCCATGCACATAATTATGCTTTCACTCAGATGGTATGGTTATTTTATGTCTTGCCAGTTACAAACGTGTTGAACGTATGTGTTCCAACCAAGTGCAAGGTTTAGGAGTACATGTATGCCATTGCACTCCAAGTACAATCTGCCTGTATGTGAAACACATGAAAAAACAGATGAGAAAAAGACAGCAACAGGGAAGGATAAGCATAAAAAAGCATGAAACAATTCAGCATGATCATTCCTCGCTTCTGCAATGTTTCTACAACAAAGAGACAAAGTTGATCTGTTTTCCCTTTCACAAAACACTGAAGAGTCATTCCTTCTAGCCCAGGTCGTACATTAGTGTACAGCCATTGGGCTTCGACCAATAAACCATATCTGACTGCGTCACAATTTTGTCCCAATGAAAAATACTATGGATGTGAACCGAATGAAGAAAAATGTGTCATCGAGACGGAACAAAATCAATACTACAAAAATGAAAACCACTTTGGATGCATCCTTAGCGAAGAAAATGTGTCAACGCAACGAAAATGAGTCGAGAGACGGTAAAAAATGGCGACGTGCGGGGCGGACATGGAAAGGAACAACAAGGGAAGAGATGACTCCCTGCGGTCACCCCAGATGGTGATGAGAGCTTGTAGTTATAGACGTCCTTCCCAAATGATAGAAACCCCCCCTCCGTGACTCCAAGACATCCATGATGTCACAATGTCCCCGATCTAGTTTTTTTCTTCCTTTGCTCACTATCGTTCATCCTGTGGCGTGCTAAGCTGGGCGGGCTTTCCACCTGCCCAGCTTCCGATTGGTCCACGTGATCTTATTTTTTAGATTGTGGGAATCTCCGTTTGTCACAGATACTCTTGTCGCCAGTGGGTGTTTGAAGTAAATGTATTTTCTTTTTTTAATTTGCAGTAGTAGGGACGTGTGGGTGGAACGAAAATGAGAAAAATTAAATTTCACTACTTTCGAAATTGTCAAGGAGCGACAAATTGTCCTAACTGAATGTAAGCACTCTTCTGCTAGTTTTCGCTTTTGCGCGTTTTATTCTGCGGAAACTTTGGGTCAGAGAATACATCGAACTGGAAAACGCAGCTCAGCTCGCGACCAGCTTAGCACACGACCAGCTTAGCGCACGACCAGCTTAGCGCACGACCAGCTTAGCGCACGACCAGCTTAGCACACGACCAGCTTAGCACACGACCAGCTTAACACACCACACACCCTCTTCGTCATCATCATCCCGTCCTATTTCCCCCTCGAAATCCACCCCCAACCCCTAACCCCCTACCTTCCTTTGAAGCGGTTATGAGATTTAAATCAATAACTGGATGCTTGCCGTGGTAATGTCAGAAAGGTCTTGTTTATCAAGAAAGGCCTGTGTAGAGGCATGCACAGTTACACACACAAAATTTAAACTTTGCGGGCTTTGAAGAAAAGAGAGAGGAAAAAATAATAACAACCCGGAAGACAGGAAAAGCTTCGAAGGCTATGCGTGGCGGGCCGGCTCAGACGGAGAGCTCTGTTGAGAGCCATTGGAAAGAACGAGGAATCTGTTTTCAAAAGGAGGATGAAATTAGGTAAATTGAAAGTGATGGGCAAACAAAGCACGGCTTCACACGACAGGGCGACGGTAGACGGAAATCTAATCTATCCCTTCCACGAGAAAAGCAAGGGCCGTGGAAAGCATGCGAGTAAAAAGGATGGAGGTTTTAGGACAGGGAAATGCAGCTTAAAAAGCTGAGAGCCTGAAAAGTTGCAGGGGGCTCATCGTCGTGTGAGATACGTGCCGAAACTCCGAAGACTCTGGTGCCACTGTGGTGGCGAAATTGCATCGATTCTTGGTAAGTGTGCGCAGGCTGCAAACTTGTTATGGAGACGTATAAAAGGCTGCAGACAGGGTGGAGGGAGTAGGCTGAATTATGGCCTCGGACTAGGACGGAGTGCATTTCCATCCCGGTCGAGCATGAGGAAGGAGAGGGCAGAGTAGTGAGGGATGACACGTGGAGGGAGGGCTTGACCGCATCATCTCTCTTGTGCAATGGACTGGACGAAAGGTGACAGACTGTGTAGACAGGGAGACAGAGTGAGAGATGAAGGAGTGAACAGAGTCAAAATTAGGTATGCAGACCTTCGAAAGCAATTGCATGAGTGACAATAAATCCCGGTGAGTGTATGACAACAGGACCAAAGACGCATGCTTAGTGAAGTAACTGCCGCAGACAGTTTTAGAGCTTGCCCCAACCAATTAGTTTCAACGTGAAACTATTACCTCCACAAAGTTTAGCTTGTGTTTACCGTGTACACATTTCCGTTGCTTTCTTAAGAAATCTTAAGTCTGATTTTTGACTAGCACAAATGCACACAACAAAGTCCGTCAGCCGAATGCGTTCACTTCGTTATCAAAGTTCTCTTTTCGTGTCCTTTACTCAACAAACGATAAAAGCCTAAGTAGCTCTAAAACACGAAAAGACAAGACCAGAGAGAGAAATATAATGAAAGTGCAGGTCTAGAATAATGTAGGCACTGTGTATATTCGCAGATACTGCATAAAATGAAAAAATGATATATAACTGGGCTGAAGCGGTCAATGGGCTGCCGCTATTTCTGTTTTTCGTGTAAAACACTGGAGAGAAGTTTCTAACATTTCAGACTCGTCTCAAAGGTTGGTGTTTTTTTCTGGACGAGACAAGATTTACACAGAATTAACGTATGTCTGTGCTCATATTTGCGTCACGTTATGTGCCAACGTGCACCCGTGTACGCGCATGTAGTCTTAAACACCTCACATAGTCTTAAACACCTCACATACTTAAACACCTCACATAGTCTTAAACACCTCACATAGTCTTAAACACCTCACATAGTCTTAAACACCTCACATACATACAATGCGCATGAAAACACTTGAGCTAGAACGAGACACGAGACACGAGAGAGAGATAGAGAGATAGAGAGAGAGAGAGAGAGAGAGAGAGAGAGAGAGAGAGAGAGAGAGAGAGAGAGAGAGAATGAAAGTTTTCCGTACCAAGACAGTTCCAAACAGCTCTGAGATAAAAGTACTAAAGAAACCACATACATAAATCAAGTATAACAAGCTTTGTTTTTATTAGTTGTATAATTTCTATTACTTTTGTGTCCTGGGAAATGAGTACGTGCGTATATCTTGTATCAGAGAAGTCAAAAAGCGCCCACACACGTACCGGTTGTCCCTCGATTTCGCTGCCGATCCGGTCAAGAATCGGATGGAACGGTTGACTCATTTGCATACAATCCGGCCCGATTCTTGTCAGTAGGGCATGTAGCGTGGAAAATAGTGACCCATGGAAAACAGTTACCGGAAGTCATCGCAGAGTTATCTGCTCGGGACGTGCTGAAAATTCAACTCTAAAAAGAGACGGCACCCGCCACTCCGCCTGACTGACTTGGCACACCCGGGGAGTTATGCTAAGATCCGGCCGCGTTAATATATCTGCGTTTTGTGACAAACGTCTTGCTCGGCGGTACTGTACTCCATGCACCTTAACAGTCCGCGTGATTCGGGTGTAATCTTAAGCTAAACGACGTTTATTGGCGCTGCTGAAATGGTCGAAGTCGGAAACATTCGGAACGTCGTTTACCTTAAGATTACACCCGAATCACGCGGACTGTTAAGGTGCATGGAGTACAGTACCGCCGAGCAAGACGTTTGTCACAAAACGCAGATATATTAACGCGGCCGGATCTTAGCATAACTCCCCGGGCGTGCCAAGTCAGTCAACGGTCGCGTTTTATAAAACCAGACTACAAATAGACTACAGGGAGGTGACTCCCATATTATTTCCAGCAGGGGAGACGGCTTTTCAGGGGGAAAAACTTTTTTGAACATTACATTATGTGTTAAACGACACAAATGCACCAAAAACACAAAAACTCGTAAAGCAACTAATGCGTCGTTTGTCGGGATATATTCCATGCGAAGAACAGGTGCAGGAGCGGTAAATCGCATAAAGAGAGAGCCGAGCAGATAACTCTGCGATGACTTCCGGTAACTGTTTTTCACGGGTCACTATTTTCCACGCTACAGGGCAGGCTCTATTCCCCGACCCAGTCTGGACCGATTCCTATGCCGGGCGACGCGAGAGCATCTGTCCGCGGCTCGACTGTTCGTAATTAGGCGCGAGAACGAGGCTACGCTTCGCACAGAAAACGCTGTATTTGGGGATACTAGAAACCCATCCAAAGAAAAATTAAGCCATGGACAGCATTAATTTATCAAAGATGTATGTTGAATGCATCAATTGGTCGTGAAATCTCCTACAATTTAAAATTGGAAATGCGGGTCAATGCACCTTCACGCCGGCACGGCTCCAATGCTTATCGTTGCGTGTGGCTGTCAACCCGATTTTTACACACACGGTCAGACCGGATCGGGAGTTAAATCGGCTTGAAAAACGGTACGTCTGTCGGCGCCTTAACATGTGATATGTTATTTTTTGTTACGGATGCTACAGCTGGTCAAAAGCAGAATGCTGAAGCCTTCTTGTATGAAGATACCAGTTAACATCGAATAGTTTCAAAACTCGTATTCAAATAATACTCTGTGAATGAACAAAACATTCCTTGCTCCTAATTTTTTTTTCTTCAATTTTTGTTTGTGGATATTAACATTCTCAACAAATATAAGCATGAATACGTAATTTCGGCGAACTGACCAGCATTATCAACAGTCGAATGCGTCTTTTTTCCCCTCATTGTCTCCGACCTTGGAAAATATACCAAAACCAGTATAATCTATTCTAGTTACTTTCATTACATATAATCAAAGAAATTCTTAGTTCTATGAATAATTTGGACAACACCGGTATCTTCAATAACTGTCGACACACGAGGCGTTCTATATTTGTGGCATTCTTTTTCCTCGTAAAAAAATCAAAGCACGTTCGCGAAGCAGCCACTATGGATAACCAGCGAACTGAAATTGCAAGCATGATGAGAGTAATGTTCACGTAAAAGAAATATGAGATTGGTTTCGTCTTGTATTGACACAAAACATCAACATTTGTTGACCTCGTCTTATTTGGTGTTAGGTATGTTGTTGTTGTTGTTGTTGTTGTTGTTGTTCTTGTAGTATTATAATGCGCCTGTCCTCTTGTATTCCTTCCAGCTTGCCTGTTTACTTGTACATCTTTCGGTAGCACAATACAGCACTCTCCTTACTTCCTAAGTTTGTTTCACATGTCACAGAATATTTGGAGATTCCCGCATATGGAAAATACAGAGTCCAGCTTCTCAACAGAAATAGATCTTCGTGGT
>JAWQFJ010001618.1:41827-44327 GCA_034096865.1 Theodoxus fluviatilis
AGTGCCCTCAGGAGAGGTCTGGTGATCGGCCTTGCGGTCGTAGCCAGACCTCTTTTTGCCCACGCTCCGCTGCAGGTGTGCCCTTGCGGACACTTGCACCGCCTGCAGCATACCTTGGAGCGGCTCCACACACTGGGGCACTTCTCGGGGGGTTTCCGCCAGCTGCCCTGTCCACGCCAAGTCCGTTGCCTGTCTCGGCGCCTCTCTTGCCACTGCGTCCTGGAGGCTTGCAGTCTCTTTATCGACACGGGAGTCGCGGTCTCCCTTCGGTCCCTCGACGCTTGTCGCTGCTTCTTCCAGGGACGAGTCGAGGCGGCCGATCTCCCCGCGCATCTCAGTCTGCACCGTCCCAATCTCCTGGCGGAGTTCGGCGGTGCTGCTTGCGAGGGCAAGGAACCGCTCCATGAAAGCCTCAATTCCCTGTCGCCTTTGTTCTGCCTCCTCCCGTCGCTGCTGTTCTCTCTGTTCCTCTTTTTGTCGTTGCCGCTGTTCTTTCTGTCGCTTTTCTTCTGCTTTTTGCTGTTGTTGCAGCTCTTTCTCCTTCTGTCGCTGCCGCTCCTTCTCTTCTTCCTTCCTCTGCTGCTCTGACTTCTCCTGTCGCTGCCGCTCCTTCTCTTCTTCCTTCCTCTGCTGCTCTGCCTTCTCCTCCTGTCGCTGCCGTTCTATCTTTTTTTCTTTCTCCTCTTCTTCCTTCTTCTGCTGCTGTCTCTGTTCTTCGAGCAGACGCTTTATCATCACCAACATGTCCTCCGCCGGTTGTTGTTTCGCCTCCTCGCGTGCGGCGTCCGACCTCGCCATTCTTTTCCCGCCCTCAGCGTCCATGCTTGTCTACTTTTTTTTTCGAATTCCCCGTCTCGGGAACCAATGTTGCGGTAAGGTGGTCTTTATCTTGCGGTCCGTCCCAGCTCGCGCCAGGAAAGTAGAAGCAGGACTTCTGGCGGGAGTTTTCTACATGAAGTTCTTTATTTCATCTTGCGTACAGCGATGGCGAGTGCGCTTTCAAAAGGCGCCAACAGCTCCACAAGCTCTCACTTGCTCACAATAGCGACTTCATCCATCTCTGCTCCAAGAACAAATCAGGACAGACTCTTACCTCTCTTCATAGGCCAGAGTCATCACGGTTCGACTTATCCCTATGTACACCCATGATGCCACTACTTCTCCCAGCAATCACTCCCAACGATAACACGCCGAAACGCCACGTCTTTCTACCGGGCCATATTTTTCCTAACTGTCGTCGTCGCAGTCATACGTCACTTTTTATTATTACGTCATCGTCACTAAAAACCGTCCGTCTCAGTCCAATCTGATCTGTACAAGGACAGGGAAAGTTCCCGAACTGCGGCATTTCCCATTACATTTGCATCCACAGGCATTTCACATTCTTCCGCAACATTACAAAAAAAAACTGTCAAATAGCGCTTCTATTGTAGAGGTTGCCATTCAAGGCAAGCAGAGAGCGATTCAGATTATGAAAACCATGTTGTCACTTCACAGTATAAACGCAATTGTGTTCTTTAAGCTCTTTGATGCCCTAGTGCAATCTTCCATATTGTATGATGCTGAGATATGGGATCTTGCGAGCCAGGATAATGTTGAAAACTACATTCCTTTGCGTGCAAAATGATCCTGGGAGTAAACATGAGAACACCAAATAACTTTGCATAATGGAGAATTAGGAAGATATCCACTGTTTATCGATACTATTACCAGAGCAAATAAATACTGGCTAAGACTGAACAGAATGCAGCCACAAAAGTTACCTAGACAATCATATAAAATGCTCCAGAATTCCCATGTTCCAGAAAGCAAGAACTGCGCTCGTATAGTGAAGAACCTATTATATAAATTGGGATATTCATACGTGTGGTTAGTGAAGGTGTAGGGAATGGGGCATATTTTTATAAGCAACTTAAGCAAAGACTGTAAGACTGGTATCGTCAGTCATGGGACGAAAGAAACTGCAATGCTGATATATTATCATGGTGCCCCTTCCTTTAAACACATAATTGTACGCGAGAAATACTGAGGGTTTCTGATTATTAAACTATTTAAATATTCCTTTATTCGTTGCAGGTTAGGAATAAATAGCCTAAAAATTAGCAAACGTTACAGACACAGCGATACTGGAGATACTGTTCATTTTGCAATGTGGTCGAGGATGAAACGCATTTTTTGTTGGACTGTAATGCCTATGTCAAACTGGGAGAACTATAACCTACGCAATTTGTCAATCCAGATACAAGGAGAGTATGTATTGGTCTCTTAAATGGGGACGGGATTCAGAAAAACAGGAATGTGGCTATGAATGTCTCATATGCACTAAGACGGAAAGAACAAGCATGCCCCGATAACTCATAGTCTTGTATATGATGCGGAGTGCCATTTGGCACAGTGTGGTCGCTATAGTGTCATGATGGCAGTATTTTTGCAACATTCAATTATAATTACCATTAGTTCTATGGGCTGTCGGCCTAAGAGTAAAATCGTTCGTCCGTTC
>JAWQFJ010001618.1:49327-79327 GCA_034096865.1 Theodoxus fluviatilis
GAGTCTTTTGGGATCTTTTCGGGTGTCTTTCGGGGTCTTTTGGGATCTTTTCGGGTGTCTTTTCGGGTCTTTTCGGGTGTCTTTTCGGGTCTTTTCGGGTCTTTTCGGGTCTTTTCGATAGAAATCACTGCCGGATTGAGGTGCGGTGGTGTAGACTCTAGATTGTGATGGCACTGGTGGAGGCGGCGTGGTCGTGGGGCAGGTTTCCTACGGTGTTATGCCGATGTATGTGCCGTTTCTGGTTTTGATGTCGGACATAGTGACTGTGGAGGGAGCAACGATGGTTGTGGTTGTAGTGATGGTGGCGGTGGTAGTGGTGGTGGTGGTGTTTGGTGGTGGTGTTTGGTGGTGGTGTTTGGTAGTGGTGGTGGTGTTTGGTAGTGGTGGTGGTGTTTGGTAGTGCTGGTGGTGGTGGTAGTAATTGGCGTTGATGTTTTGTAATGGTGGCGGCGGCTGTGGTGAAGGTGGTGGTGGTGGTGGCTGTGGTGGTGGTGTTGGTGATGGTGTTTGGTGATGGTGTTTGGTAGTGGTGGTGGTGTTTGGTAGTGGTGGTGGTGTTTGGTAGTGGTGGTGGTGTTTGGTAGTGGTGGTGGTGTTTGGTAGTGGTGGTGGTGTTTTGTAATGGTGGCGGTGGCTGTGGTGGTGATGGTGGTGTTTGGTAGTGGTGGTGGTGTTTTGTAATGGTGGTAGCGGTGGCTGTATTGGTGGTGGTGGTGGTGGTGGTGTTAGGCAGTGATGGTGGTGTTTGGTAGTGGTGGTGGTGTTTGGTAGTGGTGGTGGTGTTTGGTAGTGGTGGTGGTGTTTGGTAGTGGTGGTGGTACGTAGTGGTGTTGATGTTTTGTAATGGTAGCGGCGGCTGTACTGGTGGTGGTGGTGGTGGTGGTGTTAGGCAGTGATGGTGGTGTTTGGTAGTGGTGGTGGTGTTTGGTAGTGGTGGTGGTGTTTGGTAGTGGTGGTGGTGTTTGGTAGTGGTGGTGGTACGTAGTGGTGTTGATGTTTTGTAATGGTAGCGGCGGCTGTATTGGTGGTGGTGGTGTTAGGTAGTGGTTGTGGTGTTAGGTAGTGATGATGTTGGTGGTGGTGGTGGTGATAGGTAGTGGTGGTGGTGTTAGGTAGGGGTGGTGGTGGTGGTGGTGGTGTTAGGTAGTGGTGGTGTTAGGTGGTGGTGGTGATGTTTAGTAATGGTGGTGGTGTTAGTTAGTGGTGATGGTGTTTTGTAATGGTGGTGGCGGCTGTGGCGGTGGTGGTGATGTTTGACAGTGGTGGTGGTGGCTGTGGCGGTGATGGTAGTGATTATGGTGGTGGCATTTGTGGTGGTAATGGTGGTGGGGATATTGTTGACGATGTTGATTGAAGACGACGATGACGACGACGATGATGATGATACTCCTCCTTCTGCTGTCATCATCCTCGCCGTCTTCTCAGTGCTTGCTGGTTCTCTCGAAATGGATCTTGGTGGTGCTGGCATCCATTAAAAGCAGCTTGAATAATCTCTGCTCTGCTCTGTGCAGGTTGGGGCATACTGCTCCACCAAGAATGCAGGCATCCTGCTTGCCATCATCGCCACCTTCCTGATTGGCGTTGACATGATTCACCTGGTTACCGTGACCCAGGTCCACGTGGGGACCCAAAAGATACCTCGCTGTGAATACCTGCCCCAGTACAAGAGCTTCATCACCAAGATCTGGTACGTGGTGGACGCTCTCTTCTACGCCATCCTGCCATGCATCTTCATCTTCGTCTTCAACATCCTCGTCATCATCGGAATCAAGGTGAGGGGGAGGCTTCTTGTTGCATGGTCATTGTTGGCGTTTGTCCTCAACCGTCCCCACTTGCCGCCAAATTTCTACATGGGATGCTAGAAACAAGATATATCGTAAATGAACTGACTACATTTAGAGTCTATGCAATTATGCTGTTCGTCTCTCCGGAGTAACTGCTGGTTTAACGTTGATAGTTTTACCTCCATGCACCATAACTGGAAAGGGCACAACGGTAGCAAAATTCAAAATGACCATTTGTTGCTGCATAGTGCAGAACAGGCGAACACAAAAAAATTCTCAGGTAGATCTACATGATTTAAACCTTTTACCGATGCCCCCTGATGCCCTCAATGGCTGCTTGGGGCCGCCCCTGGCTGAGCTACAGGAGCAGGCCCTGGCTGAGCTACAGGAGCAGGCCCTGGCTGAGCTACAGGAGCAGGCCCTGGCTGAGCTACAGGAGCAGGCCCTGGCTGAGCTACAGGAGCAGGCCCCGAACCCCCAGCAGCCAGGGGTTCCAGCTGATGAGAGGATGCAGCCGTTTGAATTATTGCTCTCTTCAGTGTGGTGAGGTGGAACAGGTAGATTGAGCACAAAGTTTTTTGTAGTTGTCGTAGTGCGCTGGCAAAAGCATTGATGAAGTGCCCCTTTGCGTAGAAGGATATAGTGTAATGAGGTCTGAGACGGAGATGTGGATGATAACTCCATTGTAAAACTCTACCTTTGCCATTTGACCTTTTACCCACAGCGCTCGGGGAAGATCCAGAAGGACCTGACCAACAACAAAATGGACCAGATGGCCGAGAAGTTCCGGCAGCAGCGCCAGATCACCGTCATGCTGATGATCGTGTGCGTCGCCTTCCTGATCCTGGTGGTGCCCAACTGCTTGTACTTCATCATCAAGGCCTACGTCACCTACGAGGAAGGCTCCCACAAGCACGCCGTCATCATGTTCGTCGAGCAGGTCCGTCAGCGGTCAAACCAGACTCCTGGAGATGGACGGAAGGACAGATGGATGGACGGATGATGAATGGATGGATAGGTGGAAGAACAGACAGACAGACGCTTGGGTGGATGAATAGACGGAAGGATTGATAGTGGATGAATGGATGAATGCAGAGATGAATGATGGATGGATAGATGGATTGATAGGAGGGTGGGAGGGGGTGGGGGTGGGGGGGGGGGTGGGAGGGGGTGGGGGTGGGGGGGGGTGGGAGGGGGGGGGGGTGGGCGTGGATGCATGGACGGAGAGGTGTCCGATCACCTCTCTCCCAGTCTTTTATTCCCAGAACACTTCTCATTGGGTCATTTCTCCTGTGTGATGTTTTCCCTCTCGGTCAGTCCGTCCCCGTAAATTCACCCCGGACATTGCTCCTCCTCTCCCCCCATCCCTCCCTTTCTTCCTTCACCTCCTTACCGGAGGCGGGAATCCCATACCATGGCTAAACAGTCCAAAGCAGTCCAAAGTAATCAAAAGCAGTCCAAAGTAATCCAAAGCAGTCCAAAGCAGACCAAAGAAGTCCTCGGTATCATTGTTAAGTGATCGCTGTAATTATACAGGAATCGGTATTAAAGGTGGGACGAAAAAGTAGTGTCGGGTTTTGGATGATGGACGGATGGATGAATGAATGGAGTTTTACGACCTATTAGCCTTTTTAGGCTATGTAAGGCCACTAAGCACGAAAATCGCTAGACTAGTTCCGAGTAAGCGCAAATCGTTACGATGTCCCTAGCCATTTTCCTCTTACGACTCTCATAGGGAGACGCGCTGGGTCTACAACGCACAGGAGGTTCAAGTTTTGGAAACATATTTGTACAAGAGCTGACTGCTTTGGCGAGAGGAAAGGGAGGGGAAAAGGGAGGAAGGAGGGGGAAAGGGAGGAAGGAGGGGGAGAGGAGGGAAAGGGAGGGAGGGAAGGAGGAAGGGGGGGGGGGAAGGGAGGGGGGAGATGGAGAGTAGAAAGGGAGGGGGAAAGGGGGGGAGGGGGGAGGAGGGAAAGGGATGGCTGAAAGGGGAAAAGGGAGGAGGGGAGAGGGAGAGGGGATAGGGAGGGGAAAAGGGGGGGGGCGGGAAGGGAGGGGGAAAGGGAGGGGGAAAGGGGGGGGCGGAAGGGAGAAGGAAAGGGAGGAGGGGGGAGGGGAAAGGGAGGAGGGGAAAGGGAGGGGAAAGGGAGGGGAGGGGAGGAGGGGAAAGGGAGGAGGGAGGGAGGGGGGAAAGGGAGGAGGGGGGAGGGGAACCCGAGGAGGGGGGAGGGGGAAAGGGAGGGGGGAAAGGGAGGGGAAAGGGAGGGGGAAAGGGAGGGGGGAAAGGGAGGGGGGAAAGGGAGGGGGAAAAGGGAGGGGGAAAGGGAGGGGAAAACGGGGAAGAGAGGAAAGGGAGGGGGGAAGGGAGGGGGGAAGGGAGGGGGAAAGGGAGGGGGGAAGGGAGGGGGAAAGGGAGGGGAGAAAGGGGGGGAGAAAGGGGGGAAGAGGGGAAAGGGAGGGGGGAGGAAGGGGGAGGGGGAAAGGGAGGGGAGAAAGGGGGGAGAGGGGAAAGGGAGGGGATAAAGGAGGGGGGTGGGAGGGGGGAAGGGAGAAGGGAAAGGGAGAGGGCAAAGGGAGGAGGGAAAGGGAGGGGAGAAAGGGGGAGAGAGGGGAAAGGGAGGGAGTAAAGGAGGGGGAAAGGGAGGGGGAAGGGAGGGGGAAGGGAGGGGGTAAAGGAGGGGGAAAGGGAGGAGGACTGGGAGGAGGAAGGGGGGGCCGCGGGTAGGCGAGCTGTCCGGGGCGGGGAGGGGGGGAGGGATCGGGGGGCGGGGGGGGGGGGGGGGGGGGGGACGTTGTGGAGAGATGTGATTTGGAGGAGAAAAGACGGGGAGAAGTGACAAGAGATAAACATTTCGAGGGAGAAACGGCCTAGAACCGGATGGATAGATAATACCTTGTTGTCCTGCAGAAACAGATTTTTTTCTGCACACTGTGTGACTGTCGAAATATACATGTACGATGAACTGGTGAAAGTAGTGCAAAGCCTGCATCAGCAGAAGTTGCAGCCTCGAAATCACGAACGTCATTGCATTCCAGCCGATTAGGGTTATATCAATAGTATGTACAACCTCGGCTGTATAGTAAATTTTCTATGATTTATGGACCGAATCCTCTTTTTAGTTCGCCCTCTGGGTTTGTCAATCGGGCATGAGACTGAGAGCAGCAAAAATCCTTTAATAGACGAGTTTATTCTCGGTTTCCTCTTTGCAGTTTATCCACTTGCTGTCGGATCTGACCCACGCCATCAACTTCTACCTGTACTTCCTCTCCGCCAAGAAGTTCCGTCGTCGCGCCATCGACACGCTCTGCTGCCGTAAACCTACTCGAAGAACGTTCACCAGCATGAGCAGAACGGCTGTCACCAACATTTCCACCACTTCCATCTACACCACCCCCGTGCCCAACGGGTCAACCAACGGCAAGATCCAATGACTAAAGCTCAGAACCATAAAGCGATGACGCAGTGCACAGACCTCCTAAACGATGACGTCATGCTACAGACGCAAAACTTGGCGTCCGGGATGAGGAAAGAAGGGAGGCTGTCGTCGTTTTGTTGTTTTTGTTGTTTGTAAATGTTTTATATCGTGGGTTTGTGTCCCTGTGACTCGTTTGAATATTTGTAGGTACTGTCAATTTATCTGAAAATACTGGCTAGAAAATTGTTTTGTCATAAATCTTGGAAAAGTTTCACTGCATCAAAGATTATAGGTTACACAAAGATAGTTCATGCCGAGCTTTTGCTCTTTGAAGTTACAAGCAGCTAAAATTGCAGCGTTCCAAGTGGCTAGCACTATGGGAGATGCCTATAGTCCGTTTCAACATTGCACATTTAAAATGGTGGACATAGTCTCGCTTCGCGCAGAAAAGGCTGAATTTGGGGACACCAGAAACCCCATCCAAAGAAAATGTAAACCATGAACAGCATTAATTTATCAAAGCTGTATGTTGAATGCATCAAAAGGTATTGAAAGCTCCTACTTTTTAACAATCGAAATGCAGGTCACTCGCAGAATCACGTGTGCACGGGTCGACGTGATCGCAACGTTTGGTGACCCTGTTCTCTCTGTGTTAAAAATTATTATTCTTCAAATCGGTCAAATAGTGACGTCACTCGTTCTTCAACCTTGGTAGTTGATGACGTTATCGGAAATTTTAGAATTAGGTCCATCGCACATCTGTTGCTAGGCCAAAATTCTAGTGACAATTTACTTGAACGAAATTACCCACCTTGCTTTGTCTCTTGGAAACCTGAAGTACGAAAGCTCTGGGCGTTTCTTTCTGTTGTTGCTACAGTTAATAGCGCTGCAGTGGTCACTCGCAAACCTGTGTTTTTCCGCCATGTTTGTGCGAAGTCTCCACTAAATCCTATAATCATGTGACTAAATACAGTGCAATGTTGAAACGGACTATAGGCATCTCCCATAGTGCTAGCCGCTTGGGGCGCAACGGGTCTCGACCCTCACGAGAATGAGCTAATGAACTATCTTTGTGTAACCTATAATCTTTGACTGCATGGCCACTGCATGGACTGATGGAGAGTATTCTGTGCCAGAGACTGACAGAGAGACTACAAGATCTGTGGCACAAAATGCATGGAGAGGAAACGGTGAGTTTTTCGTTCGACTGAGTTTCATCTTTCGGCAAGATGTGTCGGTCAAATGTTTATTCATTTTAGCTACCTTTAGTTTACCTAATTGTGTTGCTTTTAGTTCTGGAGGCTGTTGTGGCTTTATTTGTTTCCTCTCTTTCGTGCACGCTCGTTATTTAAGTTGTAGAGTAGCTTCCCTTCGATTCCCTCCCGTAGCTTGACAATGGGGAAGAATCACACCATGGTTGGTTTGCTGTGATGTCAAGACTTCACTACAAACTGTGCACTGTCTGTCGCTTTATGGTCGAGCACTAGTCTGCTCAGAATCACCAAGAACTCAAAGCGGATGTTCGCCTTCTGTGATGTGCTCTCGGCTTCGCATCACTATATGTAACTCGCTACAAGTTGCGGTACAAACCTGTTTCTCCTATCTGTGCATTCACCAGATACCGTGTGTGCTTTTGGGCCAGGAGTTTACTGGTCCTTTTCGTACAGACGCTGAACGTAGGCTTTCGTGCTGTGCCGTTCTGTGAGGAACCCGTTGTTCACGAACTCTTGGCTCTCGGTAAGAGAAGTGCGGCGATGTTTATTGTCAACAAAACTCTTCTCTCAAACGCATTTCGTTGCGTCGTTGCGTGACCAGGGTTCCTTCCGTTCGTCTGACTGCAAGAGTTTGAAACTTGTCGCAATTGTCAGGCTATGGACTCGATATAGGAAAATTAACGCGTCGTGATCTTTGTACGTATGGAAGTTTCATATGAACACGGTCAGAATTCATATACCTCTCAAGATTGACTCGGTGGGAAACTATGTAAGCTTAATCGGAGCTTTCCATATGACTGCAGATATTCTGTTTTTCTCACAAAACGAAAAATCTGGAGACTTTTGACATTTTCCTTCGGTTTCAACCTGCTAATTTCATGTTATGATTAAAGATGAGGTAACAAATGGCTCATATAATATATTAGTTTTAATACGTCAGGCCGCCATTGTTGAAGTGTGGTTCATCGTATTCCTAGGTGAGCCACAAATTCAAGTGGTTTCGATGTAAACATGTTGCGGAAGTATTTGTACTCAGACCCTCAGGTTATGACTGAATGAAAAACATATAAATGATTCAGCACGTTCTTGCCAAGGAAAAAGATAGAAACATTCCGATCAGTGCACACGTTTTCTTAGCGCTAGCTAGCAACTATGGACAGAATACGACCAAGAGACAACTGTATCTGCATATGCACACCTCTGTGGAACATAATGTCCAACTTGAATCATACCATACCTCGGATGAGGACTGGCTGCAGCTCAGGGTTGACCTGCACAGCTCCGTTCCTGGGGTTACAGATCCTTTTGATGAGCCGTCGTAGGTAAGTCATGGCGTACTTCTTATCTTTGACAAAGCACAATGTCTGGCAACCATTAGTCGATTCAGCAACAACAGACTAGTAGCGCTATAGCCTGCACGATCTTTGCTAGTGGTGCGTAGTCTGTTCTAGAGAGTGAAATCTTCCATCGTACTGCTTGAAGCGATTGATATTTTGGACCTTTCCCGAAGACTCTGACGCGAAGGAGCCCGGACGAGGAGGAGGAACAATTGAGATAGATCTTCGTATCTCATGTTCGGGATGAAGACAAAAAAAGAACCAGGCACCCAGACTAGCCGATGATGTATCATATGTTAGAGCGAGAGCCTACATGAGAGGCCCATTAGCTGAGAATTGCTGGGCGTACTGATGATTAATGAGGCACTGAAAATCGGATCTTTCTTTAATTGAGACAAGATAATGATGAACGTGACGTTGAAATCCTCTCTGGTGAAGTCTGGTCCTGTACAGCAAAGACTCTCGTGGTCGGGGCTCGATCATCTTGGAGAAGATACGGATACTTTGAGTACGAGTGGCTTATTTCCAGTCAGAGCTGGCAGAGAATGCTCGACGTGCTCCGTGTCCCAAGCTGTTTTGCTCTGCTTGTCAACTTCCCTGTGAACTTCTTTGTCTCTATTCAAGGAAACTGTCGGACTTGCTGTTTGTGCATTTCCAAATATTCTCCTTTTTAACCTTGAGCTTTTATGTGCTTTTAAGGTGACCTACCAGCTTGTTCACGGAAGAAGGTGCAATCAGAAAAATATTTTCAGAAGTGTTCTCTGAAAGAGTGTGAAACCCGCATTGTGATTGAATAAAATGATCAAGAGTATCCAAGACAAATATTGAAATAAGGATATGAGTTTGTAGTTTTCAATAAATTTTGAAAAGGCATACTTTGAAGTTTTGTTTTTTTATTCATGGACAGAGAGATGTTCACGAATGTTTATATTTTTTAGAGTTTTGTGATAATTTAGAGCAAATTTAAAAATTAGTATTCTATAAAAAGAAAAGATAATTGGATTTGACATTTTGACTTTTTTTATCATTGTAAAAGTGTTTGAAGTCGCCTACCTTCACATTTTTAGTAATAATGGCATATTTTGCAGATGTTGTGAAGAATTTGTTGTTGTCGTCGTCGTTGTTGTTGTTGTTGTTGTTATTATTATTGACTCACATGCGAAGCAAAAGTGAGTCTATGTACTCACCCGTTTCGTCCGTCCGGGCGTCCGGGCGTCCGGGCGTCCGGTCCGGGCGTCCGAAAACTTTAACGTTGGATTTTTCTCGAAGACTATTAAGTCTATCAATACCAAATGTGGCATGATGGTGTATGATGACAAGACCTCAAAAAACATACATAGTGACTTGACCTTGATTCAAGGTCAAGGTCGCAGGGGCCATAAATGTTGTTTTAAAAAAAGTCATTTTTCACATTTCCTCAATTTTCTCTGAAGCTTTTGATATTGGATACCTGACCTATATATGGTATATAGGGCAAAGTAAGCCCTATCTTTTGATACCAGTTTGGTTGACCTTGCTTCAAGGTCAAGATCACAGGAGCTTTTCAAAGTTGGATTGTATACATATTTTGAAGTAACCTTGACCCTGAACTATGGAAGATAACTGTTTCAAACTTAACAATTATGTGGGGCACATGTTATACTTTCATCATGAGACACATTTGATCACATATCATCAAGGTCAAGGTCACTTTGACCCTTATGAAATGTGACCAAAATGGGGTAGTGAACCACTAAAAGTGACCATATCTCATGATAGAAAGTGCCAATAAGCACCATTGTGCTTTCTATGTCTTGAATTAACAGCTTTGTGTTGCATGACCTTGACCTTGGGTCAAGGTCACATTTATTTTGGTAGGGAAAATGGGTAAAGCATTTCTTAGTGTATGATGTCATTGGTAGGTTTAGTTGTTTGACCTTGACCTTGAAGGTCACCTGAAGGTCAAGGTCATATAAAGGTCAAGGTCAAGCATGTGAGTCGTATGGGCTTTGCCCTTCTTGTTGATATTATTATTATTATTATTATTATTATTATTATTATTATTATTATTATTATTATTATTATTATAACTCTTTTTTGGGTGGGTGGGTGGGTGGTGATCATCACTGAAGCATGTGAGTTGCAAGCATTCCGGGTTTTCTAAATTCTGTACGAGAAAACTTCAAACCCATGTCTTGATCAAATTGTCTTCAAATTTGATAAAAGCGTTGTGAAATCAATTTCATTATCCCTGAGCACGCTGTTAAATTCCCTTTTCCATTTCACACTTTCACACGGACAACATCAGAGAGGAATTACACAAACTTCTTAAGACGCCCACTCAAGAGTTTAGCGTAAATTGAGACAAGAGAGTTGTTAGATTCTTTTAAATTCTGTCAGACGCTACACTTCGTTTTTCGCCCCATGTGCTCAGATGCTTCACATTTTATCTCGTTGTACAATCGGATACTTGTTTGTTGATGCGATATGTGACCCATTTCTGGAAACCAGTCTTAACTCGCAATCATCGAAGCAGCGCTACACAGCTCTGAAGGTGGTGGGGGTCTGCCTGTGCGAAATTGAGGTTTTCGGTTCATTGCATTCTCTAAAAATTAATCTATAAAATGGTATAAGTTTTATGTCTTAAAAATGTACTTAAGTGCATTAAAAAATTAATTAAAGTTATAATTGTGATAATTTAGAGCATTTTTATTTGCCAAAATCGACCAATTTTGACCCTGCAAAACAACACGTAACCCTTGCAGAACCTCAACACATGGTCTTTTGCGCGCTTTCTTTCGTTTCTTCTGCTGTGCAAAAAATCAAGGTGATTAGATAATTCTAAGACCCTGTTGCTAAGGAGAATGTGTGAGGATTGCATGCAAAACTTTGAGGTCCGTTTTCTCAAAACAAGTCGCGACTGAGTTTTCAACTTCAACTCGTTATAACTTCCACAATTTTTTAGCTACCAGGTTCGTTTTGGTGTCAAATTAATCAGGAAACTCTGTAGAATTCAAAAATATAAACATCTCAGAAATGATAAAATCCACCTTAAGACTGGTTTGGTGGTGCGGGGTCACATATGTTGTTTAGAATGTCCACACCTGAGCTTTTTGGATATCATGTATCCGCAGCATATGTAAGAACTCAACTTTTTAAAATCGTTTGACAAGTCTGTTTTGCTGTATTCGAGCTTTGTTTAAGAAATCTTCTCCAGTCTAAACAAACGTGGTTCATATAGTTTTTCTCACATTTGATAAATGCATGAAACTGAAATCGCAGTGACCAGCGATAACCTGCAAGTGTTCACGCAGTAACACATTCTGTACCGGCTCGCCGATAGTCTCAACATCAAATGAATGTCTCTTTGCAGAAGAAACACTTAATTCATTTTAGAAATAAATATGTGCATCTCCTTTGATTGTCTGTTGCACATTATGGTTCATCTCTTTCATGCACAATCCGTCCAAAATCCTAATTCTTCGAAGCTTAGGATATGTGAAATAGTTAGCATACCACCTAATTAACTCGGAATACTTTGTTTTGGCCATGTTGTCGCAAGCGTTTATTCGTAGAACATGGAGGAAAAACTTGCTCAGTAAATCCTTCTTCCCTCTGCAAAAAGTCACCATTTCCTGCCGCATAGAAGTTTTGCGAACTGACGTATAATTCATTATAGTAGGAAAAACTACACGCCACTTCTTAAGTTTATTCCACTTTGCCTCAACCTTTGCTCAATCTGCGATGATGTCATCGATGTGCTTGTGCTAAATAAGTTTAGATGACATTCTTTGCAGTTTCAGAGATGACAGCACCTCGGAGTTGTGCCGATGCCATCACTTATCTTCACCTTACTCACTGTCTTGTGAAATAAGTGGCATCAGTAATTTTCTTCTTTTTTTGCCCAAATGGATGCTCCTGTGACTCGACCTTCAGCTTGCCGGTAAACAAACGGCGAATTTCATGGCTGATTTGCAGAATGAGGGAGGGGCGGAGGGGGGGGGTCATTCTGATTCTTTTACTCAGACTGAAAAAAGATTCCAATAGGGGATGAAATTAGTCACACGGTAGAGAAAAGATCGCTTCTACGGAACAATACGATTCAGGTGCCATGCCGCCTTGCCAAGATGTAACAATGATAGCATACCCGCAAACTGTTCCAATTGTCCGCAGTGATATACATGCTAGACGCACCTCTAGTTTAATAACGTGTCTTCATCAATACGACCACTTGCTATGTCACGCCAAAGATGTCGTGTTCTTTCAGATATCAGAAAAAATTAAATAGCGTCAAAAGACGTGGACAAATCAACCTCTTTTTATTCAGGTTCCCGTATGCTCGTTTTTCCCTCTCTCTGTTTTTCAGCTGTGCCTGGGTGTGACTGTAAAAGATGTTCATGTCGTTGTTAGCAAATGGATATTGCGTAGTTATATTTTAGAAACGGTCAACCAGTAATGTAGGCCTATAGTAAACCGTTCATTGCATGTGAATAGATGTTATGTAGATGATATTCCTTGTCCAACATGGTGATATTTCGTCAAAGATTGTGATAGAGTTGTGTTGATTCTGTGCTCAATCGTGTTATATATTCATATTTATATCGCACATATCCTATGTGTATATATGTGAACAGTGCCCTTCAAAATCAACTGTGTACATACCAGACGCTGGCTTCATCAGTATAGTTTTTCCTCCTCTCTGCTAGCGTTTTGCTTCGAGTGTATAGGCACTACACAGGGTTTTTCCTCTTTTTTTCCCCCATCCTTTTTTTCTCTTAAACTGCTGTTTGCAACAAAACTGAACCTCCCTCGGCGTTCAAGATCTAACAAATGTAAGCAAAGATGAATTTAAAGTTTAAAAATATCACACGTAAACATCTCTCTCTCTCTCTCTCTCTCTCTCTCTCTCTCTCTCTCCCCCCCCCCCCCCCCCCCCCCCCCCCCGGCCCTCGCTTCCTCCATTACTCTCATTCATTCTCATGCACGCACTTTCACATTTTGCATTCGCACATGCGCGCACCTATACACACATGCACGCTTACACTCGCACAAACACACTCACTCACACGCACGCGCATACACCCACGCATACGCAGACACACACATTCACACATACAAACTCGGACAAAAACATACGTGCATACACTCGTTTGCTCACGCACTCACGCATGCGTAAGCACAAGTAAAGAAACAAACATTTTGCAACACAACAAATCTAAATTTGCTACATTTAGTACAGAACTTGAATCGTTGCTAATGGCCGCGTGGGTGCGTGCATTTTATTGCAGCTTAACCGTAACAACGGAAAAGAATATTTGCCATTCTGGATTCTTTATCCCAAAAAATTTCCAAGTCAAAAATCGTTTTATCACTGCACTGTCCATCGCGGCGACGACTTCTGCGTTGTTTCTTGCATCGAGCTTTGGGTATAGGCCTACAGTCAGTATCGTCTTTGCTCGGTGGGTGTTCTGTTGTGTATTTGCAGTTGTTGAAAATAAATATATTTAACATAGGTATCGCTTGTTGTCGTTGTCGTTATTCTTGGATCTTTGGATTTATTGTTCAAGCCAAGCCAGGAGGCGTTTGTTGCGATACAAAAAGCTCTCGAGGACACGTACACGTGCCTCTTCAAGCCGCTCGTACACAAAGCTTCACGCCTCGCTGTCGATGTAGCTAGCGACTAAACGCTTGATACAGTATCGGGAAACATCTGCACGTTCCACAGCATCCTGCCTCACGCAGCGGCGAGACTATATATAGCTAAAGATAACTAACATACACACACACACATACACACACACACACACACACATACACACACACACATACACACACACACATACACACGCACACACACACATACACACGCACACACACACACACACATACACACGCACACACACACACACACACACATACACACATACACACACACACACACACGCACGCACACACGCACGCACACACACACACACACACACATAGCTCACTCAACCTCGCCATCTCGTTCTCGCTCATTGTCGGTGCCACAATGGAATTCTTAGTTGGTGCATGCAGAGTATATATAGTGCTGGGTACCGGTACAGAGGACCGTACCGGTTTTTTACCCGTATTTTTGCATTTTAGTGTACCACGTTGACGTCATGCTGACCAGTCCTTACGATAACACATGCGCTTTAATAGCCGTTGACAATGACGTATGAGGTTGCGCAATAGTTATCAGTGCATCAGAAAACGGAAGGAGGATTTGTGGTTTTGAGGATTTGAGAGAGAGAGAGAGAGAGAAAGAGAGAGAAAGAGGAGGGTTAGAGGGAGGAGAAAGGCAGGTGTGTGAGAGAGAGGGACAGAGAGGGAGAAGGAGAGATGTAAAATTAAACCTACACATTTTCTTTTCTTTATTAAAAAAGAAGCAGTAAATTAACTAAATTTTCAAGTTTTCTTGCGTAATACAAAAGCATATTCAAAAGAAAATCAAAGCCAAGCATCTTTGCTTCAAATTAGACATTTCAACATTTTAAAAAGAACCAAAGCACTGGAGTTTGGAAACTCAACGTCATATTCAAGTGCATCGTGCGAGGTTTTGAAGTGTACATTAAAGAGTGATGTCTCCTCATGTGTGCTTGCATGTTCGATGTGCCTCCTCCTGCCATTTTGACTTGGGTGTTGCATGTTGTTCACACAGCAACTCTCTCATCAATATGGTTGTCTGATTTCCGTTTTTTCAATCCAAAAAACCTCCATATGGCTGATTTGCCCCTCTCGTTCTTCACCACCGTGAAAGAATCGTCCGCCATGGTTTTTTTGTGACCTATGACAGTTATGTGCCTTGCGGTACGTACCGGTTCAGTTGGCCGTACCGGTACAGCGTACCACGTCAATGGGCGCCGTTTTTATCGGTATTACCGGTAAGTACCGCCAGCTCTAATGCAGAGCCGCTTCAGTAACAAACAAAAAGCAAAACAAAAACAACAAATCGCCGCGATTGGAAGATATCTTCATGTCGCTTGCGACAACGCAAAATAGGACAGCTTCTATTCCATTCTACACACGGCTGTGTAGCTTGGCAGCATCGCTCTTTACACGCGTGGGAAGGATGATCGTCGGACATGAAGCTTCGTGTGCGGAGCGTCAGTGTGAACGTTTGGAATCGCCTCGTGTACAAAGGACTTTAGGGGAGACCGGGGCAGGTTCAGTCACCAAAATGAAAAACTGGTCTTACTTCGCCAATTTAACAAGTATGACATAATAGAAAGGTTTAAATTATTCTGCAATCATTCCTTTACCTAAACCAATGGAAAATAGTTGAAAATGTAGGTTGGTTTCTTCACTACAAACAAAATAAGAGGGGTACCCAACTTTGACTCAACCTGCCCCATGCCGGGGTAGGTTGAGTCATTTGTGGGGTAGGTTGAGTCACTAGGAACAGAAAAGCTGAACAGATGCACAAAGTCATCCTACAATTATTCCCAAATTGCCAATGCTCACAAAGAGCATTCATTGTCCTTTAAAAATCACTTTAAATTTTTTGATTGTCTTAATTGAGTGCTGAGCAGCTGAGTGTAGAAGTGAGTCACCAAAATTTTCAAAAAACCAAATATAATACCCCTTTTTATAACTTGTTACAGTTTTTGTATAAATAATGAGACTTTAAAGCTGAGGCTCCAGTGAAACGAAAGTCCATCCTCTGTTCAGCGAGACATGTTTCATTAAGATACGTGCATTGGTTGTTTTTTTTTATTTGGTTTCAAAGACAAGTGGTGAATCAATTAGTTACTATCTGGGGTAGGTTGAGTCACGTGTTGCACAATAATTTTTTTCATCCATGTAGGGTGTGCATTGTTACATCTAGGTACCATTAGTGAAGGCCTAGGTGTGTGCGTGTTGTGCCGGTTTGCTTTTTGACTCACATTCGAAGCAAAAGTGAGTCTATGTACTCACCCGTTTCGTCCGTCCGGGCGTCCGGGCGTCCTTAAAAAACTTTAACGTTGGATTTTTCTCGGAGACTATTAAGTCTATCAATGCCAAATGTGGCATGATGGTGTATGATGACAAGGCCTCACAAAATATACATAGTGACTTGACCTTGCTTCAAGGTCAAGGTCGCAGGGGCCATAAATGTTGTCTAAAAAACAGCCATTTTTCACATTTTCTCAATTTTCTCTGAAGTTTTTGAGATTGGATACCTACCCATATATGGTGTATAGGGCAAAGTAGGTCCTATCTTTTGATACCAGTTTGGTTGACCTTGCTTCAAGGTCAAGGTCACAGAAGCTCTTCAAAGTTGGATTGTATACATATTTTGAAGTGACCTTGACCCTGAACTATGGAAGATAACTGTTTCAAACTTAATAATTATGTGGGGCACATGTTATACTTTCATCATGAGACACATTTGTTCACATATCATCAAGGTCAAGGTCACTTTGACCCTTATGAAATGTGACCAAAATGGGGTAGTGAACCACTAAAAGTGAGCATATCTCATGGTAGAAAGTGCCAATAAGCACCATTGTGCTTCCTATGTCTTGAATTAACAGCTTTGTGTTTCATGACCTTGGATAACATTGACCTTGGGTCAACGTCACATGTATTTTGGTAGGAAAATGTGTAAAGCAGTTCTTAGTGTATGATGTCATTGGTAGGTTTAGTTGTTTGACCTTGACCTTGAAGGTCACCTGAAGGTGACCTTCAAGGTCAAGGTCAATCATATGAATCGTATGGGCTTTGCCCTTCTTGTTTCCTTTCTCTGTCAGTTTACTTTAAGTGCTGTGAGAATGTCCACAATGGTTTGACACTTGGCATTTTTTCTGCAGATCATTTCAATTCATTCAAAACTGCTCACACAGATAGAAAAGTAGAATTTTGCTAAAGCTTCGATTCATTCAAGCTTCGTAAATGATTTAACACAAGGTAAAGTGATAAAGAAAACATTTATTGTTCTCTGCATTTTTGTTTCTTCGTCTTGCGAAATCATAAAACTGATGTAAACATTCTGAAAAAGTTACAAAAACAAAAGCTGAAAAACCAACTCACTGAAACAATGTTACAAGAAACCTGAAGCGTACGCCCATTAAAAAAATCTATAGAATTCTATACAATTTATATAGAATTTATATAGAATTCTATAGACATCTATATCATCTATAGCATTCTATAGAAATTTCTATAGACTTCTATAGAAACTTCTATTGAATGCCATATATTCTATAGAGCCACTTCGTTTGAATAATCCTGGCAAATGGGCAACATGCATGACATGGGCGTCTTGCCTAAAAACAAAAAGTCGTATCTACCTAAACAAAACACAATCAGAAAGAAAAAACAACCTGTCTGGTCGCACACGTGTCTGTAAATCGTCGGAAAGTGTAGGTTTCGTTGGCTTTTCTCTTGGAATAGTGGCGACGCAATGTTTCAAAGGTTATTCCAAAGTGTGTGGATGCTTCACGGATTGACGTCCCCTCAGAAATTGCAGACAAGGCATCCTCCATTTCAGAAGGTTCAATGTCCGTCCATTTTCCTCGTCTTTTATAATGGCGTACCATCTGTGAGAAAAAATGGCAGATCAGTGAAAATATTTATATTAAATAAAAAGATCTGGTGGCGTTTGTTCCGACCCTACCTGCCCCACCTACTGACCTAGGGTTGATGTCGTAGAAGCACATTTCCTGTTCACATGCACACTTAAACTTTAAGGCTTTGGGCTTAGAAGTGAGTAAAATGATCGACGTATCCATATCACTAAGCGTTTTGGTCAGATTCGGACATAACTCAAAGTAATCAGTTTACAGAGAAAGAATAAAATTCTAAAAAAAGTCTCGAAATGGCCCTCGCACCCCTTCCCCTGATAAACAAGGACCAGCTGGAACTTGACAAATTAGCATAGCAGGTGCGTAAGCGGGTCTATAAAAAGGATCGGGTGCAAAAATACCGAAAATTTAACAAATAGCTGAGATATTCTTGCTGACCTTACGTGCCCCATGACCCAACCTGCCCCGATCTCCCCTATAAGCGATTTGAGACGCAGATACGGGCGATAGGTCGCTATGTAAAACCACACCTTTATTTTCATCTCCCACCCACCCGTATTACACGAGGCCATTCCACATTGCCCACAGTGATACTCTCTAGCATGAGTAGCCTAATTGTGGCAGCCGACTGTGGTTCGCAGTAGTGGAGCAAGAGCGTCAGTAGAGCTCGGCGATTGGGAAATATTTTTTTGTCGTGTGCAAAGTGAAATTGCCTCACATGTGCATAATGGCCTCTAGGGGTGGGGAGTAACTCATTTACTAGCGACTCGACCTTGCTTCAATGGGAGCACCTGCTCCAACCAAAGACATTTTCTAGCAGTGATCTATGTTGTGGCCCAGTTCGGCGATTGCCATGTTGCAAGGCCTGGCCTGAAGAACGTGGAGACAGTTGAGCTTAATTTGAGGTTAAAATGCGTGTATGTGTGTGTGTGTGTGTGTGCGTGCGTGTGTGTGTGCGTGCATGCGCGCCATGTGTGCACCTGTGTGTCCTTGTGTGTGCGTGTGGTTAGGTGTGTATCGTGTGTGCGCATGCGCGAGTTCGTGCAATGTGTGTGTGTGTGTGTGTGTGTGTGTGTGTGTGTGTGTGTGTGTGTGTGTGTGTGTGTGTGTGTGTGTGTGTGTGTGAAATGGAAAGAGAGGGAAGGAGAGAGAGAGAGAACGAACGAACGAACGAACGAACGAAACATTTATTGCGTAGGCCTCCGGCCTTTTGCAAAATTATAATACATCAAAAGAACGAAATAAATTGGACATATTTTCCAAGACTGGCACCCAGTCTTGATCGAAGCGCGTACGCGAAGACAAGCGAGAGTCATGCAACGACACGCGAATCATGGCTTCCGTGCTGTCCGCCTTTGCTGCTGCCGTCTCAGGGTTGGTCTGTTGCCATCTCCATGGCTACTGCCGCACTCAGGGCCTCGGACTGGGGCTGTGTCTGGTGGACGGGCTTGCATAGGTAGTCTGGGAGTAGCAGGCCATTATCTCTCTCTCCTGTCGGAACAGGACGGAATGGGGCGATCAGATGGGGTGCTGACATCACGGCCACCCCTGTCCCCCTCCGCGTCCCGCTCGGCAGTCCTCACTTCAGGGAGGGTGGCGAGGCACCACTGGGCAGATGCACTCCTTCGCCTTATCTCCTGCAGTACCTCCTTCACACTGTCTGGAAAATCATCATCCACGGGAGAGAGAGAGAGAGAGAGAGAGAGAGAGAGAGAGAGAGAGAGAGAGAGAGAGAGAGAGAGAGATCTTTATTCAGCCGACGACCCATTTGATACTTTATCCTCTATTTACAGCTTTAAAACAGTATAGCAATAAATAACTAGACAAGAGATACATTCCCAGTGAAGACTGCTACTCATCACCAGACTGATACCCTGCATCTCGATGACAATACCTGTCAATTCAATGTACAGTTAGGTTTTTAAAATGTTTTCAGTGCTGGTTGCAGCTTTGTATTCTTTCATAGGCGCAAGTCTGTGATATTATTTAGGCAAACACTTGAACCTCAATTATTAGCAACATTTTCATGCTCGTCGTTTAAAAAGTATAAAACACCAGCATTGTGACATCTCTCGTTTTTGGTAGTTGTTACGGCCCGACCTTTGTCCTATTTTCTATGTTATTTGAAATACGATGTTTGGCGAGAACAAGCTGAGCTTTGCACTTTTGAGACGGCTTGGACCGGCTGCTTCTGAGACAGTTGATGACGCAGTGATGATTTGATTGGTTGATGGTGGTGACGTTTGCACTGTGAGTGACGTTTCCCGGCCGGAAGCGTTTGAAAAGTTTAAACCAGTTGGCTCCGAGAATGGCGTCGTGAAGAGACGTGGGTTTGAGCAGCTCCGTGTGACAGTGGGACACGTTAAAGAAATCCTTCAAGTCCTTCCCCAACCATCTGAAAGATTGTATTGAGAAGAACAGTGTCCTCTACAAATGACGGCCCAGCTTGCCGAATTCGGATGCCGTCTTGCCATCATGAAAGTTTCGTCGTTCGGTTCTTAACACTGGCTAGTGTTCAAACCTGTGTCCGTACGCATTTTATTTTATTTACTAGAATATAGATAAATGAATGAATAAAGAAATAAAACAATTCAAGTTCCTCGGCCCATCGCATTACAAGTATATGCCAGAATGACAGTATTGCAATCAACACTATGCTTCAACTACACTGGTCCGCAAAAGTTAAGGGCCATATAAACATGTAGGTATGTCACAATGAAATGTTTTTGGAGGGGGTGGAGGATTCAAATACGCCATTAAAAAGCACCAACAAGTAGAAACATTGTAGAAAAAACCATTTTAAAATCGGTTGATATTTTTTAAATGACGTTTATTTGAAGGATTAACATATTTGTGAAGAAAAGTGTTCCCAAATTTCTCTGTCTTGTATTACAAATGGGCAGAACTCCGTTGTTTTTTGCTCAATTATCTCACAACTTGGCAGGTGGGCTTCTTATATCATGCAGATGATCTAACCAAGTGTTGACAGACGGAAAAATACTGGGCCTGGAAACAAACAACAAAACAAACCACGACATAAACGATGTAGCAGACAGCAAAGACCTAATCCGCCAATCAAAATACTACGATTTGGTCACGTCACAAGAACCTCTGTGTACCTGTTGATCACCAAAACAGTTTTCTCACTAAAAAAAAAAGGATTAGAGCCACTTTAAATGCACAGAAACAATCACAAAGATGTCCATTTAACTACATCCACGTGTTTGTTTTTTGAAAACAACAGTCAAACTGCTCATACATTCAGTCTTGTCATCACCCGAAAACCGGTCAAAATGAAAAATGGCCGTCACACGATCATCCGCATAACGTAAATTTCTACTGATCTAAACAACTCAGACCGATGAAACTTGACAAAAATTATCTTAAAATGATAATCTATCGACGTTTATTACTTTGGACGTCCTTTGTAACTGTTGTAAGAAATGTTATCATACCTTTTAAAGAGCTGATGTTCCCGCTAATCTTTTTCTTTTCCCTTCCGGAAGAGAGCGCTACGAATAAAAAAAAAGGTCGCTTCATCTTATCGTATACTTTGTTGTCACCAAATTTGGTTGACAACCAAGCTATAGACAACTCACTAGAAGCCTTATTAGTTGACACGGTTTGGCAAGCCCGCCCAAAACCGGAACTTTTACCCGCTTCTGCGCAGACGTCAAAATGGCCTCACTGACATACCTAAAACATGTCTCTCTCAAACGGAAACAAAAAAAGTTTTAATCTGCAATTCAAAGAATGATTTAATTCAACATTGAAGGAATTGATTTATGCCAAAAAGTCATTGACAAGTCAAAACTCATTAGCTTGGCATCCGTCAGAAGCACCCCACCCCCCTTTCTGAAAGTTGCAAGGAAAGTCCAGTCAGTTTGTCCATTTTCAATAACGGGTGTGGCCACCATTTGCTGCCAAACAATCCATCACCCGTTGCCTCATCGAGCGGACAAGGTTCTGCAGCATATGTTGTGAGATGGCGAGCCACTCCTGCTGCAGTAACTGGAAGAGCTGAGCAGCATCTGCGGGATGGGGGTGATTGTCCACTACGCTGCGTCCCAGAATGTCCCACAAGTTTTCAATGGGAGCCAGGTCTGGGGATCGTGCTGGCCAGTCCATGCGGACAACCTGCTGACGCTGCAGAAAGTCCCTCACCACCACAGCATGGTGAGGGGTGGCGTTGTCGTCCTGTAGACAGGAGCCACGTCCCATGGCCCGCAGAGTGGGGACGATGATCGGCCTGACAATCTCATCTCTGTACCTGATGCCGGTCAGGTTGCCTCGGATGAGGTACAGAGGAGTCCTCCCATGGAGATGAAAGCCTCCCCACACCATCACAGATCCCCCTCCATAACGGTTGTGCTCTTGGACGCAAGCATCGATGAATCGCTCGCCTACACGTCGCCACACGCGCCTCCGAGCATCACTGTTCGACACGGTAAACCGAGATTCATCGGTAAACAGGACTGTGCCCCACTGCTGCCTGTTCCAGCGCTGGTGGTTGCGGCAGAACGCCATCCGAGCTCGGCGATGTTGTGGTGTCAGCGGTGTTCGGATGGCAGGGACCCTTGAGTGGAGGTCCACCTCGTGCAGGCGTCGCTCGACGGTGTCCTGGGAGATGGTAACGTTGGTGGCCGTCCTCAGGGTGACTCTCAGGGTCCTGGCAGTGATTGTTCGGTCACGCAGCGCCAAAAGTTGAAGATAACGGTCTTCGCGCCGGCTCGTTGCTCGTGGGCGTCCGGAGCGGGGCCGTTCATCAGCACTTCCGGTGGCCTGGAAGCGTTCGTGCAGGCGTTGGATGACAGAGTGGCTCACTCCAAGCCGTCTGGCGACTTCTCGGCCGGGAGTTCCATCCTGCAGCCACCCCAGCGCTCGTCCACGATCAAGTGTTGACAATCTCTGTCTTGGAGGCATGATTATTGAGGGCCTGGTTGCGGCCCTTAAAGACCTGTTAGTTTGTAACTTTTGCTGAACAGTGGTCACTAGGGACATGGTTTGCACGTGCAATATGCCAGAAACCTACAGCGACATTGCTTCTTCAGCGAAACTCGACTAAACTTTGTAAAATTCTCGTGAATTTGCAACGTTTTTGGCTCCGCTGACACCTTTGCTCAACGGCAATGCCTGCATAACAGGTTTGGGCACTAGCAGCAATAAATAAAGTTGCAGCGTAGCCCACCTTACGTCATTTTCAGCGTCGTTGTCTCAGTGTAAAATAAATATTTGTAAAGCTACTGATAACAAGGGCCGACCCTTAATTTTTGCGGACCAGTGTATTAGTAGCAGGATAACACATCTAAACACTCACGCAAAGGAAAAAGTCAATTATACATGTCAACATTTTTTACCGCTCTGTTCATATACATGTACTCCCATAATTTGTTGTTCTCTTATTTAAAAGGCATATAGAATGTACATCGCTATTGAACGAGTCATTCTAAAACCAATTTTCTGCATTAGGTGTGTACAGACATCCGCGCGTGGATTCTTGATTAAGAATCGTTTTAAGTATTTCTGTCTAAAATGTTGGTATGCAGGGCATCTCAACATGAAATGCTCCTCAGTTTAAGAGAGAGAGAGAGAGAGAGAGAGAGAGAGAGAGAGAGAGAGAGAGGGGGGGAGGAAGAGAGAGAGAGGAAGAGAGAGAGAGAGAGAGAGAGAGAGAGAGAGAGAGAGAGAGAGAGAGAGAGAGAGAGAGAGAGAGAGAGAGAGAGAGAGAGAGGGGGGGGGGGAGGGAGGGCTATGTGCAACTGGATCAGGACCAGACCTGCTCAATAAAAACAGTCGTCTGGAAATGAGTGGTCCATCACTCCAACCCTCTATTCCTTCCTTCCTGTGGTCGGCGGATGATTCTGACCCCTTAGTGATGTCTGACCCCTTGGCGCTTGTCAAGATGGAAATTGCTTGGCAGATCTGATCTTCTCTCTCTCTCTCTCGATCACACATTTTCGCTTAGGAATGTGATTTATTGTGCAGTAGGTTACGTGTTTAGCAACAATAGTCATATCGTTTGTCAACTGTGCCATCTGGAGACAGAAGATGAGATGCACTTCTTGCTGAAATGTCCTCATTATTCGGATTTGAGAAAGAGATACCTACATAGAAGATGTAACAACAACACTGAACTTTGCGTGGCTGTTTGTATTTTGCATGCATAAAGAGAGAAAAACATAATTTTGATACTAACTGAAAGGAGCAATATAACAAGTAATAATGTACAGGTTGGTGGCCCAACAGCATTTTGAGTTCTGTGCGTGTGTCTGTTTGTGTGTGTGTGCACAAGGTCCTGTTTCAGTGGTTTTATCATGTGATAAAGATTCAAGTTCTGTGCACTACTGTTGGTACTTGGACAAATCATGGTGTTTGGTAAACCACATGCATATTTTAAAAAATGAGGAAAAGAGAAGGGGCATACACAGACAGGAAGTACAGAATATGTAAATGGTGATACCCTTTTCAACAGCAAGACAATGCTGGCTTGTTGGAATTCACCATCAAGACTGGTAACGGTACCATGTGCAATGCATATTGAATGTCATCAAAGGAACACAGGAATAAAGAAAGAACAATGAATATTTCAGAATGAATTTAATAAACCATTGAGCTTTTTATCAATATTCAACATATTCATTCACATCTTTGCAATACCTTTTATCTTCATATTATTTCATGGATATTCCTCTTTCTTAAAACGCGCATTTTTCAGTGGAAAAGATTGGGATGCTAAGCAAAACATGTTATACACCTGACACACTTGTATGCCTTTATGCTTGAGCTGCCTCTGGCTGAGCTACTGGAGCAGGCTCCGAAAGCCCAGCAGCCAGGGCCTCCTGCTAATTAGGAAAGGCATCCAGCAGCTCTGGCTGACTGTTGCACTTCACACATAATTTGAGTCTCATGATGCCATGACATACAGAGATCTACAAATCAAAATGGGGCACAAATGTTTTCACTGTAAAGCACCACTAGACTACATATAAACCAGAACCATGGTCACTTACCTACTCTCATTTTCCCCTACTCTTAAGAAACTACAATAACTATCTAGCCAACAAGAACAACATATAAAGCCATGCAGTTATGTAAAAGAAAGGTTAGTATTAAAACCACTAAAACTTGACACATTTCTCTCTGCTCAATCTTTAGTTCCAGTCAGTACAAGAATAAGACAGGATGTACATAATTATGCTCATAACGATGCAAATTAAAACTAAAAAAGACTAAAAACACAGCAGAGTATTTTAATGACTTAAGAGTAACTGAGTATCAATAGCATGATAAAAATGAAACATTTTACATCAAAGGTACACATCACATCTAAGGTAAAACCATGACAAACACATTTATTCATGATGCTACAAACACCTAATCTATGCAAACATGTAAAACTCTTGATGGCCATTTTGCTCAAGACACACAGCTTCATGAAATCTGGCACCCATTTCAACAGCAAACAGGTCCTCATCAGCATCTCCAGTAAAAGTATCCCAGAATAATGTCTACTCTCAAGTTCAAGCAAGCAGTTGAGTGGATCCTCACACAGAGCATCTCCGTAATACATGGTTATATTGAATACTATTGGATCATGGGGTGTTTTGCATCTACTGACTGCATCATCATACAAAGCAACTCCCTCATACAAGGCTAAATGAATGGATCATAGGTGTTTTTTATCCACTGACTGGATCATCATACAAGGTAACTCCATCTAATATTGGATCATGAGGTGTTTTTCATCCACTGACTCCATCATCATACAAAGCAACTGCCTAATACAAGGCTAAATAAATGGATCATAGGTGTTTTTTATCCACTGACTGGATCATCATACAAGGCAACTCCATCTAATATTGGATCATGAGGTGTTTTTCATCCACTGACTCCATCATCACACAAATCAACTCCCTTACTCATGCCCATGTGAATAGATTATGCTGTGTTTTTCATCCACTAATTACATCATCACACAAAGCTACTCCCTTACTCAAGAATAGATCATGTGTTTTACACCCACTGACTGAAACATCATACAAAACAACTCCCTTACTCAAGCCCATGTGAATAGATCATGCTGTGTTTTTCATCCACTTGTCGAGTTCCAGGCAAACCATTACGAGGGTACAGAGCCATTCCGACACCCACACCAGGCCACTGTGGGAACCATGATTGAGAGGAACCCAACTGCTGTGATGGAACTAGGACTTTACAGGCACAAAGCATCAGTCTCCATGCATCAAGCTATTCCATGTTTCAGGCAGACTAGATTTTGCAGAACCAACAAAAAAGGGGGTCACTCTAAACCTCAAAGTTCTATATCTATCCCCCCCCCCCCCCCCCCCTTCCCTTACCACTTTCATTTTTGTGGTGCCCCTCATGCCCTTTCATAGTAAAAGAAGACAAGCCTTTCAGGAAAAGCCCTGGGGTCATGGTCACACAACTCAGCAAACAATCTATTTCAATGCACACCTGCTGGCTGTATGTAAAAGTTTCACCTACAACACAGTTATTTTTTAAAACACACACACAAAACTGAATCCAGTCAAGTTGCCATCAGGTTTCCTTAATTGCTGCCATGGTGACGTTTTCACAGACTCACCCTGAAAACTGAATACAATTTTTTTAATCCCACCTCAAAACTTAAGCAGAACAGGGCTTTCACTGCTCATCTTTGAACCTGGGGTGCACTGACTTAGGCCCAGAGAAAATTCTACACTGGTAATTAAAAAAATATGACAGAAATGTTTTTGACAGAGGGTCTAATGGCCCCTGATCATTGCTCTAAACCTAATGGATATGTGGAAGATATGCACAGTAATTCTTGCAGTGACATAAAAAGGCAAACAGTTTCAAGAGGATGTAATGAGTCCTCTGTTCCTCTTGCTTGACAGGTACCTCACTACTCATGGACTCATCTGTGACACTATTACAGTATTAGAGCATGCTTCAATGATAGCAACAAAATGAAAGTCTTTTACAATCTAAAGTACTCATTTAAGTGCTGAAGTGTTTCATTGCTGCAAAATAGCAAGCTACAAATTCCACCACCTACTTCCATGGCAGCAAACTGTTTCAGAGGAACACCTTTTTTCGGCAAGTGAGATGAAGTCATGCTTATGTGACACTTTACATATCATTAAGTACATGAAGTGACAGTGATTTCCAATGACCTAAGTATCCCTCTACATGCAAATCATAATCCAATTGAGTCTCTGCACACACACACCGAAGCATATTCACATTTTATGACCCATCATAACTCACACTGATACCCATATGTGATTGCACATTTGCATTACACACACTCACACACACACACACACACACACACACACACACACACACACACACACACACACACACACACATGAAAAGACACACAAGCATGCAGGAAAGGCAGCTGGGTATTCAGGACTTTCTCTTGTCGTCCCGCCAGGCAATGACGTAGCGCTGTGCCACCATGAGTGGGGGGGAGTAGCCCTCCTGGTAGGAGTTGTCCTCAAACAGGATGGAGTAGTCATCCTGGGGCTGCAACACACATAGACACTCTCCCATACAGTCCTATACATAAACACTCACCAATACAGTCCTATACAACTACACACACAGACTCTCCGATACAGTCCTAAACAACTACACAAACAGACACTTTCCAATACAGTCCAATGCACACATAGATGCTCACCAATACAGTCCTAAACAACAACACCCACATATCAACACTTACCAATACAGTCCTATACAACAACACACATGGACACACATCAATACAGTCCAATATAACACACACTGACACTCTCCAATACAACTCAAATACAACTACACACACATGTATATAAATACTTACCAATACAGTCCTATACAACACCACACACTGACACTTTCCAATACAGTTCTATACAACTACAAACACACTCTCTCCAATACAGTCCAATACAACTACACACACTCACCAAAAATCCTATACAACAACACACACATATCAACAGTTACCAATACAGTCTTATAAAAGAACGCACATGGACACTCACCAATACATGTGCAGTCCTACACACAGGGTTCGTACAGGTTTTTAGATACAAAATTTCATGACTTTTCCATGATTTTCCATGAGCCTCAATAACATTTTCCATGACTTAGCGTTCTGTGATACATGGCAGTTTTATAGGATTTTTGATGAGTGTCTGTGTGTGTAGTTGTGTACAGGTAAAGGTAGCACCGTTTCAGCATGTGATCGTCACGGGCAAAGGTAGCGCCGTTTCAGCATGTGATCGTCACAGGCAAAGGTAGCACCGTTTCAGCATGTGATCGTCACGGGCAAAGGTAGCACCGTTTCAGCATGTGATCGTCACAGGCAAAGGTAGCACCGTTTCAGCATGTGATCGTCACAGGCAAAGGCAGCACCATTTCAGCATGTGATCGTCACAGGCAAAGGTAGCTCCATATCAGCATGTGATCGTCGCAGGCAAAGGTAGCGCCGTTTCAGCATGTGATCGTCACAGGCAAAGGTAGCTAGCACCATATCAGCATGTGATTGTCACAGGCAAAGGTAGCACCGTTTCAGCATGAGATCGTCACGGGCAAAGGTAGCTCTGTTTCAGCATGTGATCGTCACAGGCAAAGGTAGCTCCATATCATAGACCAGCCACTGCCAATCCCATGATTATCCCAGGCACTTCCATTGCTGGGACTGAACCATAGGAGCTGCCCTGCACAGAGTCCAGTCGCCAGTGCTCTTGGCTGCATTTGCCATGGTGGCGTAGTCTTTCTGTCTTTCTTTCCTTTTCTTTCTTCTGTTTCATTGGTAAATGAGTGAAGACTTTTTTTTTCTTTTCTTTTCTTTTTTTCTTTTTTTTTGGGGGGAGGGGCTTGGACATGGTGTTTGTCAACCAGTTTGTATGAGCTTGGTTCAGGCTCTAGATCTTCTACGCTGGTTTAAATGCATGGTTGGGTCCTAATGACCTGACTGACTGACTGACTGACTGACTGACTGACTGGACTGACTGATTGACTGATGTTTTATGGCCTACCAGCCTTTAAAGGCTATTCATTATCAAGTCTGGATATTCAAAAGCTAAGTTTCAAGTAAATTAAAAACAAGTAATGATAGCCTCAGGGGGTAGAAGTATACACATTTGTCTTAAATATCAAGAAGGATAATACATCTATAATTTGTAATAATAGTTGGATGTTTTTAAACATCTTATCACATATGCTGGAACCTTAATAATTTCAGAGAGTTTTAATACTAGCAAAAGAATTCTGCAGGTAGAGAGTCAAGGTCATTCCAGCAAAATGTACCTCAGAGTCAGCCTGCAATGGCAGGCATGGCACTCTGGTGGAAGATCCGCTCTCAGAAGATAAGAACAAATTTTAAAAGTGTGACTGATCTGGGAATGGCAGAGGGTAATCTCACACCCTCACGAGAGTGATGGGGGAAGTGTCTCTCTCTCCCCAGGCGAGTTACCTCATGTAGTTTGTGTGCACTCTGCAATCTCAATTGGCCCAACACAAATAATAAACATTCAAAATATTGCTTTAACATACAGAGCCGAAGCTCTGCCGGAGACAGATAGGAAAATTGTGGGACCACGGGTGGGGACTGAACCCAGGACCTTTCGGCTAGCACCCAAAATGCTCTACCAGCTGAACTACCATGGTCCACATTGATTTCTCCTGTCTATGCTGTCCTGTGTCAGTGGCTGCTGGTTTGGTCATATGTGCCCGGATGACCCAAATCCAGTATTTAGTTTGCTAGTCTTTCCCAGCTGTCATGGGTCTTTTCCCTGGTCATCCAGTCTCTCCTGAGATCCCCCTGTGGGTTTGGGGTAAGAATTGACCCACCGCGTCTCCCTACGCGATTCGTAAGAGGCAAATAACTAGGGACACTGTGACTTGATTTGCGTTTACTCTAAACTGTTCTAGTGATTTTCATGCTTACTGGCCTTGTAGAGCCTACAAAGGTTGATAGGCTGTAAATCACTGTCCATCCATCTCTCCTGAGATTAATGACCTGAGCCTGACCTACCGTCCATTCCCCCTTCCCCCACACCCCTCCTTGAGCAGCTTTTGTTGTATGTTGTGCAAACTTCTGCCTGTGGATAGGCAAGGCTTCAGTTACCATGCCACGGCTGAGGGGTTTAAAGAGATCTGCATTGTGACTCACCCCTGCAGGAGGACTTTCCACGATGCCACGGTAGAAGCAGGTGGTCTGGGGGTACAGGGCCAGAATCAGCTGCAAGGAAGACAACAGAAGTTGGACTTGCAACCCAAAGCCATGCTGGTCACCAAAACACCCTTGAGATGAATGCACACACATGTGCACCCATACGCACACACACACTTACACTTAGGCAATCAAGCATGTACTAAGGGAGGTTACTCTATAAGGGGGGGAGATGGACATGGGAGTTACCTGCTCTTGAAATGCTTTATCTTGAAGCCTATAATAACCTTGACTTCTCAGGCTAAACATACACATTCCAACTCTGCCAAGGCATACAAACAGTAATCTGACACATGCTCTTATTTTATCAAAGGAAAACTATTTCAAATTGGCTTTCCACCCTTCAACCAGTGCCTTCAGTTAACTAGCTGTCCAGGCATGCTTACCGTGCCCTTTGAGAAGAGAGCATCTGGGTCAGTCTCAGGGTTAGCTCTGTATGCAGGCAGGGGAGCCACTCGACGCCGTGGCACATGTGGGTGTCTGCAGACAGGACACAAAACAAGTGGTTCAA
>JAWQFJ010001618.1:81827-132591 GCA_034096865.1 Theodoxus fluviatilis
CACAACGAAAGTGATTATCATTGCTGCTGTTGTTATTGTTGCTGCTGCTGTTGTTCTAAAGGAATATACACACTGAATGTTGTTACTGCATCACCTTACCCAAAAATGTACCAAACATACCTTGTACCAGCACTGGTGCTGAGAAGCTTTGTGACAAAGGGATTTTTCTAGTACATGACAACACCATACTCACACATCACATGACAGCAAGTACAGATCACTGAAAACACTTTCAGACAATGGAGCCAAGGTGCGCCGCACGCCACATCACTACAGATGGTTGCTGTCTCTGTCTTTAGCTACTACCTGGTTGGCGCCATCTTTCCTGGCCTGTAGACATCATATGCATGGGGGAGAAAGGTACTGTTAGCAAATCTACTCAAAGTTCCCATTGCAATATAAAATCACTGCAGAGTGTCCCTTCTGGAGATTTACATACTACATAAGTACAACCTAATGATACAGATCTTTGCTTTCCTTATTTTAAAAAATGTATAGTGACAAGCTTTATGAAACCAAAGCTGTGTTCAAAGAAAAGAGAAATTAAAAGAAAAAAAATAGAAGCAAAAAAGTAAACATGCTAGTACAGCTTTGCAGATATTGGATTAACATTTTATATGGGAGATTTCTTAAGTAAAACTGATTACTATCAATAAGAAACAAACACACGACAAACACCAAAATCAAAGTCTTTCGGGCACACGCCCTTCTTCAGTAAAACTGATGGAAAAAAAGCTCATAAGTTTTAAGAGAAAAAACTGAATGTACAAATGTTGATAAACTGCATTAAAAAACAACATGCAAAAGGGATGGGCTGTTTTGTGTATATACAGATATCCAACGCCACCTCTCCTAATTGTTAGAAAGTTGAGTAAAATAGAACCAATGGTCACCTGCAGCTATTGAAACTTACACTGTTGATTCAATGGACTCCAAATAGTCAAATATGCAAGGAACTGGTGGTTTAAAATAGTTTATTCTTAAGTTATGGATTGATAGGCAGATGGATCAATGTATGGTGGAAAGGGTAATGGTGAAGAGTCTGAACTGGAGGATAGAAAATTAGTGAGATAAATGTATGTGATGGAAAATGATTTTTTAAAATATAAACTTGAACAGGTAAGCACAGAATTGGATAGATGGGAAGAGAGGTAGATGAATGGGTAGATGGAGAGATGGATGAAAGGGTGGATGGAGAGATGGATGAAAAGGTGGATTGATGGATTGATGGATGGATGGATGGATGGATGGATGGATGGATGGATGGATGGATGGATGGATGGATGGATGGATGGATGGATGGATGGATGGATGGGTGGGTGGACGGGTGGATGGGTGGACAGACAGATGATGGGCATATCAAGCAGACGCAGCAATATGCTAAAGATACTACACAGACAAATGCATAGGCAGAAAGATATATGGATTAGTGGAGAATGAACAAAATGGACTGACTGGTACATGGTTGCAGGGAGGAATAAGGGAATGGACAGAAAGTCTGATGAACATGATGGATGGAATGGGGAAAAAAGATATAGAACACTAGTTCAGTAGTTGTATAAAGTAGATTTGTAAGTACATATTCACTTAGAGAAACAAATGTAATTCATTTTTTAAAATTTAATGACAAATCCCCCATAATTTCTTATGAGAAAACATTTATTCCATTTCACCCTTCTTTCCATTCCACCATGGCTTCACTTGACAAGAGGTGTGTGCACATGGACACACCAACAACCAGCTGGGCCAAGACAGCAATTCACCACAACAAGCCCTTCATCTGTTTTGTGGTGACTCTGTATACTGAATGACACACATGCTGATACTTTATTCTAGTCCAGTGCATATCATAAGACTAACACGTGTTGAGGAGTGTGTACAAAATGAGGCTGGTAAAAATAATTAGGGTTTTTTCTGGAACGTGAATACAAGTAAACAGTGGACTTATTTTTAATGAGTAAGGGAAAAAATATGTCCTTCACAATCGCCTTCTCATGCCATGTCCACCCCAACCCCCATCCCTTCCTCAGCAGTAACTGCTGATCACTTACATACAAACTAAAACAATGAGCTATGTCATTTCAAAACTTTGATCTCATGCTATTCAAAATTTTCATTGATTCCTTGACACAATAAAAAGTAACATGTCACATACAGGTTGAATTTATAAAAAAAACACCCTTGCTGGAGATATGATTTAATTCAGATCAGCAATGCTTCTATTGTGATCCTTGAAAATGAGAGATCTCAACGTGCTTGTGTTAACTGTGCCAGCAAATAGCAGACATAAAATTAGTGTGAATGTTTAATGACCCGACCCATACAAGTATTTGCTCTTGCTGCTATTCCCATACCATGCCTTGCACCCCAGCAAAGCTGAGCTAGCTCTCAATTTTCCTACTTGAACCCCTCAATCCAAACAGAGAAACCAGTATTCAGGAAATGCAGCTAGCTTCATCTCCAGACCATTACTTGACTGTTCAATTCAGAACAATCAGTCAGAGGAAGCAAGTATGAATGGGAGTAACGGGGACTCTGCCAACAGTTAGACATTATGGGAATGGCAGCTAGGGGATAGAGGTGGGTGGTATTGGGCACTGTGCATTACTGCAGTGGGCTGGCTACAACAAGGTCAACAGTGTTTGTGAATGATGCTACAGCGGCATAAGCAAATACCTACTATTACCACTATGCAAAGCATGAGGCTAGAGTGGCAACCATGCATCAAACAAGCAAAGCCATCACAGCACATGAAGAACAAGGGACAACACACAGAAGCAACATGGCAGCCTGCCCCCAGTCTGGCACAACGTGGCAGATCATCCAGATTGCCCCCTGTACAATGAAGACCTAGTGACCACACCAACAAAGGCTACGAAGAAACAACATTACTTGAGAAGGGTTACCACCAGGATCAGATTGTGGAGAGGGTGAGGAAGAAGTGGAGGAGAAGGGAGGGAAGGGGTTTCGATATTCTTTGATATAATCAGCTTTGGGATAGAGTAAAAGCCTTTGATATATGTTTGTATTCTACTGCGCTGTTTTCTACCATACTCTAGAGTTGGACTGCACTTTGCGATGCAACACTAAAGTTTCACTAGGGTTCAGTACTGCAAGCAATATCTATGTATCATTTCACAATGCTATGGATGGCACTGCCTTCTGTCTAGCTTTTCATTTGAAAACACATTCTGATGGTTCTGCAGTTTTGACTGTTTTTTAAAAAGCCACGAAATTCAATATTCACCATGAGGTCAGGGAGAAATGGGAAAAAAAGGGGAAAAAAGCAAGGTCCCACTCACTCTCGTCCATCATCGGAATCAATGTCAACAACGGTGTAGGTCTTGGCGGTGGGGTTGTAGCTCTCCACCTCAGCCAGGATCCAGTTCTCTTCGCCGTCGTCCCCTCTCACCTTGGCTGCCACCTTGTCCTTCTTGTTGCACACGTAGTTGGGGTCGGGAGGTACGGCCCCACACAGAGGGGGAGGTCTGCCAGGCAAAGGCCACAGAGAGGAGTTAGACTTCAGTGTCATCTTCTCTACACCATCTCCATCGCTTCTTCCAGAAAGTTTTGCAGTCATCTGATTAGTTTCTTTTATCTTTTCTTTTAAATTAAAATTACCAATTATCATCTGTATATCTGTATATTACTTATGCATCTTATTATTATCCTTTTCTTTCATTCTATCATGGGCATTAATCTGGCTCTTCCCCCCCCCCCCCCCCCCCACCCCCCCTTCCCAAAACTTAGCCCTAGCTTATCCTTTCACATTTCACCTTACACTCATTGTTCTAAATTTAGCAGTCTAGTGACAAACTGAGAGCAGTCCTGTATGCTCTTCCTGTGATCAACCTCACATCTTCACTGAAGAGCAAGGGAGGGGTGGGGGGTTGGGTGGTGGTGGTGGTGGTGGGAGGTGGGTGGGGCGAATGGGAAAGACAGCTAGTGCAAAGCATTGCATTGATCATGGAACATCATACATCAAAGGGCCTACATTTCACCCTCATTTCTCAATCAGCAACTAGTCTGGCCCCAAAATTCTTTGTTACATCAAGAAGTACTCCCGTCGGAAATTCAACAGAGACAGGAAAGTTCACTAGAGTTTAGTCAAAATAACCACTGAAAGGGAAGATTTGCCAGGATTTCTGCCCTGCGGCACTTATAAGATTTTAAGCAGTCATTTGTTTTCTGTCAACAACAAAAACATTTAATTTTTATTTATTGTATCTTTACTTCTGGCAGCTGTGAGTGGCTCACCTCTCCCCTGGCTTGCTCACCCACAGCGGCAGACTGAGGGCGTTCTGGGACAGCAGACTCATCAGCACTCCACGCCTCATGATGGGTTTGATGCCAATGCCCGAAGCCTCTGTAGAACAAGGCACGACACAACATTTCATGACTGCAAGGAAAAGCTTTCTGCTGGGAGCTTAATATGCATAGTAAGACTTTGCCCAGGTCATAAAATTTGGTTGTGAATAGGATGTTTCTGTGGATACTTCTGACAGTCAAATCAACTGGAAAAACAGGCATATAAACATGTGTGACTTTTAGTGAGTATTGATATCAGTGATTGCCACTTGGGGTGGTTTCATTCTGAGCAAAGCTATTCCTATCAAAATTCCAAATCATGCATTGGAGAGGGAAAAACCACTTTATCAAGGAGAAATGTTTGGAAAACAATACTTACCCTGTCTTCTGGAGTCCCTCAGGTTCTTTATTTCAGTGATAGTCTGCATAGCAGATCTCAAAATTCTGGAGAAGAAAACAAAGACAGTGAGAAACAAGTTTTTCGGTGTTGTCTTCTTAGTCCTACAGCATCAACTTAAGTGGTTTTTCTGTGCTTATCTGCCTTAATATACTTGATAACTTCTAAAGTATATCTTCAATAATGAAGATGATTAGCACATATGAAAAACCCCATAGCAATGCAAACTATTCATTCAAATGAGATAAAGCATTCATCATAATGAATTAGCATATTCTCAGCATTATGCAAACCCCACCCCCACCCCCACCCCCCAAAAAAACCCTCACGAGATAGCAATATTCATTTTCACATCCAGTGGCAATGAAAAGATTAATCCATTTGGCTATATTATTATTAGTCTATGATAACATCACCTCCATGTCAAAACCATACATCACAAGACCAGTATTAAAGCTCAGCATCTTGTTTTTGGCACACTACACAACCCAGGCCTCAGACTGCCAGGTATGTCTCACATCACAGCAGTCCATTAATTTTGACCAAGACATCACTGGCATTGAAGACGGGACTGCAGCCCAGACTCAGATGTGCAGAGACTGTGGCAATACAGGCAGACTGTGGCTGTGCCCAAATCCACAGCTGCTGCAATACACTGTTGTTGTAGGGTTTTTTTTGTCCAGGGCAAGCAAAATTTGACCTTCAAAGCAATCAACTCCCATCTCTAATTGGTGCTCTCTGTGAACTGTGGTCGGCAGCTTGTTTTTCCTGCAACAGGCGGTCTCTGTGCCAATTGTCTTCAAGGATGTTTACAGGCAGCCTTTTTCAGGCCTGACAGGTCCTCCAAACTTTTCCTTCTTTTCACAAGCTCAAAACAGAATGACCTGTTTGGCTACATGTTAACTTCCATTCTCACCACAAGACCAGCCCAACAAAACTAATCTTTCCTGATGATCTGTTTGATTCCTGGTGATCCTGATTATATCCAAGATAGAGAGGAAACCTGAGAGAGACAGGAGAGAGAAAGGACTGCCCACACAGACAAAGCACTCACTCAGCCTCCGAGGACGCATCCTGCATGGCAGTGGTGTAGAGACTCTTCAGCTTGGACTTGTAGTAGGGGGTCACTGCAAGACGCCAGGTGCAAACCTTTTAACAGTACTGTAAAATATGTATCTATCTATTCATTTATTTCATTTATCTTAGTTTATTCATTCATTCATTTCGTTGTTTCTTCATTTATTTATCATTTATTATTTATTTATCTATTCACTGATTCATTCATATGTACACTCACTCATTCATTTACACAAAAAGGGGGTTACATTCACATTTTGTCCATCTTCCATAAGCCTTCTGATTAAACAACTCTCTCTCTCTCTCTCTCCCCCCCCCCCCCCCCCCACCCCCCCCCCACCCCCTCTCTCTCTCTCTCTCACACACACCCACATACTCCATCTCTAGTATAGAGTCAATACAAACCATGCAATCTGGCAGGCAAACTACATTTTTGTTTTCAAGGAATAACGTATAACTGCATCCTTGAAGTCATCAGTCTTCTACTTCTGCACACGTTTGTTTCTTCCTCCAATGAGGCGAGTGGGATTTGGCCAGTGTCAAACAAGTGTTAAACAGGTGGTGGTTGGTGGGTGGTGGTGGGGGTGGGGGTGGGTGGGGTTGGGGGTGGGGGTCAGGGGGGTGGGGGTGGGGGGTCAGGGTGGGTGGGGGGTGGTGGGGGGGGGGGGGGGGGTCAGGGTGGTGGTGGTGGTAGTGGTTGCAGTTGCAGCTACTGCTGCTCCTTTCATCAGTATCACTTGCGTCCCCTTCGCCCCTCCTGCTGCTTGGGGCTGCCCCTGAATGAGCTACTGGAGCAGGCCCTGAAAGCCCTACAGCCAGGGGTTCCAGCTGATAAAGGGGTATCAAACTGCTCTGGCCTTATAATACTCTGCAGTAGCAGCAGCAGTCTTCAGGGCCCGTATCCAGAACGGCGATTTATCTTTTTAAAACTCGATTTATCCCCTAACCCCGGATTATCTTGATCGGTTAGATAAGGTACGCTCGTCAGAGGATCCTAGGTTGTGCTTTGCTACATATTTTGGTTTCCAGCCAAGGGAGAGCGGAACTGACAGTTGGAATCGTCTGAGTTTAGAGATAAATCGGGGTTAAAATAACTCGCCGTTCTGGATACGGGCCCAGATCAATATCAAAACATAATCTCTTCAAAGCTGCCAATGCTAAATAATCCATAATTCCATTCCACAAGAAAAATGCTCATGAAAATTGAAAAGTGATATAATATATTGCAAACACTTGCGCTGTTGTTCAGATTCAAGGAAATTCTCTCTCCCCCTCAGCCCTCAGCCTACCTTTCTGTTCTTGCTGGAGCCTGTCATGAGTCTTGGCAATGTTGACTAGGTTATGCTCTCCTCTGTTCCTCTCCTCCTGAAAACACATGCAGAGGACTGAATTAAAAAATACAAATATAAACAAGTGCGTGGCCAAAGGAAGGCACACTGAGAGTGCTAATGTCTTGTGCATTAGATAAAACAAAGGAACACATCAAAGTATATTCAATGCAAATTATGGTCAGACAAAAAAAAGGGGGAGGAAATATGTTGATCTACTTGATAAATCAGTAACTATTGAATGAAACATGTAAAAAATTAAATCATAGTTTTATTTACATAGTGTTTATCAAGTAAAGAATCATCTTTACTTGCCAATGATTATGAATAGAGATAACTTGCTCATTCAGCAATTGCTCTAGCAAAACTGCTGTGAACTGCTGAAGTCCACTGCTTGAGCAGTGCTTGATGGACTGGAGGTTTACTTGGGGGCCAGAGCAAGAGCTGAATGAAAATTTGGTTGAAAATTCACCCTGTCGCGCTTCTAGGGTTAATGGATCTCCCATCATGACAGCAAGGAACAGCCACATCATCGGCACAACCCGAGCAGCATGCTGACCTGGATCTGGAAGCACTGCTTGTGCAGCACTTTGAGCAGCTCCTTGATTCTGGCTTCAGTAGCAGGAAGAGAACTGGAGCCTGAGGAATCACTGGACTGGGGACTGAGTGCTCCACCCTCAGCTCCAGCACCACTCTTGCCCCCCCCTGCTGACTTGGTACGACCCATGCTGTCTGCAGTCTCTTTCACTGGAACTGTAAACAGACATACAGACATGCTGCATTATATCGCCGAGTCTGGCACTCTTTGAGAAAAAGTATTACTAGTGTAAAAAAAGGAAAATGAGCTGCACAACTCTTCATTCAGTTTTCTCACATCTAATTTTGGCTGTAATATACAAGTAGTAGTCATTTGTAAATTAAGCAGAAATACTTCCTCCGATGGGTGGTATACCCTAAAGCTAACCCTGATACAATCCAATTCTAACCCTAACACTACCCTACCTTACTCCAAGTCTAATGCTAATGTACGAGTGGTGTCCTTTTGCAAGTCATACAACTACTGCCAGCTTGGGACAAAGAAAAAATTGGCCTTAATGCTTGGCAGCTTATATCAGAGCCCTGTATTTGTATAATCCATGCCAGTGATAAACAGAGAGTATTTTTACATGATTTGTTTAAATCTTAAGGTCCTGTAAGTCATTCATATGTTTCATTCCCCAGTCCTGTAAGGATTATGCAATTTGTAGAAAAAATCAGTCAAGCAACAGCCACGTGGGGTGGGCAGCTATGGGTGGCACAGGATTGAGCAGGCTGGGCAGTAATGGGCAGTACAGGATCTTTAGATGTAAACATGTTTATTAACAAACGGTAAAATCTGCACAGATAAAACTAATTGTGACTGCCAGCTGGTTTCATTCATCAGTGATCTGGAATCTTCACACATACTGCAAAAGTTCAAACTATCACCTACACTTCAAATGATATACCTCCATTCTTTCCTCCCAGAAAAATCTTCCTCCCACCAATCATCTCAGTTTGGCAAGGCTTCCGTGAGGCCTCAAGTGCACTTCATGTGTACACACTTACTTCCACTACAAATTATACTGCTTCGTACACAAGTTTGTTGTGTTTTCTTTCCTTTCAAATGCAACATTATGAACGTATCACAAGAATCAAAGGAAGAAAATCAACATGTAATCATCATTCACACACCTTCCCTAAATGGGATAGGCCTATCTGAAAATTTGTCGATAACCATATTTTTTAATTTATTGATATAAAGGTTATAATTTAGAAACTCCATATGTGACCCATTTCTGGAAACCAGTCTTAACTCGCAATCATCGAAACAGCGCTACACAGCTCTGAAGGTGGTGGGGGTCTGCCTTTGCGAAAATTGAGGTTTTCGGTTCATTGCATTCTCTAAACATTAATCTATAAAATGGTATAAGTTTTATGTCTTAAAAATGTATTTAAGTGCATTAAAAAATTAATTAAAGTTATAATTGTGATAATTTAGAGCATTTTTATTTGCCAAAATCGACCAATTTTGACCCTGCAAAACAACACGTAACCCTTGCAGAACCTCAACACATCACATATCGGCTTAATCGTCATCACACGGTCTTTCACGCGTTTTCTTTCGTTTCTTCTGCTACAGGTGCAAAAATCAAGATGATTGGATAATTCTAAGACCCTGTTGCTAAGGAGAATGTGTGAGGATTGGATGCAAAACTTTGAGGTCCGTTTTCTCAAAACAAGTCGCGACTGAGTTTTCAACATCAACTCGCTATAACTTCCACAATTGTTTAGCTACCAGGATCGTTTTGGTGTCAAATTAATCGTGAAACTCTGTAGACAAAAATATAAACATCTCAAAAATGATTAAATCCACCTTAAGACTGGTTTGGTGGTGCGGGGTCACATATATCTTTGATTTTGGTTAACTTTTTGGTTTTATCTCTACATTTTTAGTGTCCTGCAGTATAATATTAGGTAGAGGTGTGCTGTGTTGCCACCAGTTTTAGCTACTGACATTCTAAAACAAATTATAAAACAAAGCCATCCAATTTTCCTTGTAAAGAGATACACTAAATTCATTGGAGATGGCGACACAAAAACCTTCAAAACTGAATTTGCGGCAAAACCATATGGAGATGAGCATCCTATTAAAAGAACTGAATGAGTGGGACACATACAAAAAAGAATGGGCACTCGTCTCCGCAATATGAAGAGAAGTTTGAAAGCAGACTTTTGGCTGACGGAAAGCCTATTTGGGGGAAAGGAAGACGACTGATGCAGCAATCCATGCACTGCAATGAAGTGTATTATGGCAATGCCATAATAGTCAATTCAGAAAACCTGGTGAAAATGTGAGAGGCAGTATGGGCAGTGTACTTTCACAATTCATGCTCCAATGATGAAGAGCCTCTTCATCACTTTAGTTATATGAAATGATGCTCATACAAAAAAGCAGAGGCTGCAGGTACTATGAATGAGTATAATCACCAAGGAAATCTGCCTGTTGCTGTGGCAGAGATGATCAAACCCATTTTACAGGATATGGCAAAGACCAAACTCTTGCACAAATGCTTGCAAGGTTACACACAAAATGCAAACGAATCTCTCAACAGCCTCATTTGGAAATGTTCCCTAAATTGGGAAAAATCATGTGATACTGATAGCCACTGCGAACACTGCAGTCTCTCTTGCCGTGTGCTCATACAATGATGGTGCTGGGGCTCTCAGGGAGATGCTCCATGAAATGCAGCTGAACTGTGGAAGATTCGCCGGCAAGTGCTATCAAGAGAAAAAGTATCAGTGTTTCACTTTCAAGAGAGCAAAGCAGCAAGCCAAAGAATCAACCCAGGAAGCTAGGAGGGCAAAGAGGTAAAGGTAAGGTAAAGGTGCTCTTTTTAACATTACGACTATTTCACCAATTGATGGATGCTCAAACCACACACAGACGGAGGAGACTTCACCATGATAAAGAAATGGCAGAAACAAAAGGCTTCCCATACCTGGCTGGGAGCTACTGACCTTGTAACTTGAAGTAAGTCATCAAAATCAGTGTACAAAAATGCTGTTGAAAATTGACATGTTCCCAAGGTTTTGCCCCAATAACTTTTCACATGGTCGCTTTTAAAACTTTAAATTTGATATACAGCTTTATCTCTGTATTATCTGAACCCTACACAAGGATTATACTTGTATAAGCTACAGTAAGAAAATGGAAATATTATGGTGATGGATGCTTTCTGATATTGCCCAAAGCTTAACGTTTTTAGCATGATAGAAATAAGTTTCTGTAAAACAAGAACCACTATACATAGGGCTTGGTGTGTAGCTGAGGATTCAGACAATGTAGATCTATTCCTATTCTCTCTACAAAAATGATGACTGTATTTTTAAGAACAAATAAATTATTCTGGCCAAAACTTAAGTAACATTTGGGGAGCCTTTTTTCTTGTCTTGTAACACAACAGTACAAAATAAGTTCAAACTTCTTACAGAAAACTAAATCAATAAATAAGCTGTAGGAGGGTGAGAATAGGATATAGAGACCTGTCCAGATATCTGTAGTTCAACGTGCTGTCTCTCATCTGTTCCCATCCTTGTGTGTGTGGATTGTAATTGCAGAGATATGTGAGAAGGCATGTTTCTCTCACACTCTGTTGCTGCCTTAGAGATCTATACATGTTGTTCACGCAGACTCACTTTCTCATCTGGCACTATCCTTGTCTTCGACTTCTATTGTGGTGCTTGAAAGCACATCGAATTTTACAATATATTCATGTAGTGTATCATGTACTGTCTGTAATATTGAATATAAACCTAGTGTTTATCCTTATCAATCATCTCTATGGCAACATGCACTCCGTGAGTTGTAACCAGTAATATTCAAAGAAAACGCTAAATAAGTACCTGATTTAATTGGCACCATAAATATTTTACTGGCCATTCATATATACTCGAATCACTTTTGGAATTCATTCATTGGCATAGAATGTGCTTTGACGAACACACTTTCCAATGGAGTGAAGTTTGTCATATGGGACTGTTGATTTACGTGTCAAACAGTTCTTAGAACAGGTCTGTTATGTCAGCACCTTTAAGTTAGAAATTCCATCTGCTCTAGCGGAAGTCCACGCAGAGGCTAGTAAAGCCAAAGCAGGATGGAGGCCAGAGAGAAGTCATCCCAGCAGGCAGTAGCCACCTACTGCAGCTGTCTGTTATTATGACTAAAGACATATAAATTTGATGCCACGTCTTCTTGTCTGGTACCTTTCTGCTTGCTGATTTTTTAGCAGAAAGGTACCAGGCTAAGATTTGACCTTGAAAGGTTGAAAGACCCTATGGTTGATGTCCTTCAAAGCGATGATTGGAGAGAAGTTTGCACCGCTTTTAGTTTTAGTTCTGGGTGACGAAGAGGGCCTCGACACAGTGACTAACATCTTCAATGAGGCAGTGATAGAGACACCCGGGCAGCTATTACTAGGAAAACACCACCCAACAAAGAAACCATGGGTCACTGCAGATATTTTTAACATGTGCGATGAGAGAAGGGAACTGAAGAAAAAGAAGGGTACAGCAGATGGAGCAAGTAAGTACAGAGAGGCCAACAACAGGGTCAAGAAGGCCATGAAGAGTGCCAAGGAGGAGTGGATCGAACAGCAATGTGATGCAGTTGAGGAGAACCTCCAGAAGAATAACACCAAGAAAGCATACCAGATAGTCAAAGACCTTACAGCGACCAAACAAGGGCGGGTCAACACCATACAAGACAAGAGTGGGATTTGTCTCACAGAAAAATGTGAAATCATGAAACGCTGGACTGAGTACTGCTCTGAGCTGTACAACTATGACACCAGAGGAGATCCTAAAGTACTGAACTGTCCTCAGACTACCAAGAAGAGGTGGAGACAGCGGTTAAATCCCTCAAGAAAGGGAAGTCAGCTGGGGTTGACAACATTCCAGGGGAACTCATCCAGGTAGGAGGCGACGCAATGATCGATGCACTCACAAAGATCTGCAATAAGATCTGGCAGACGGGAGATTGGCCAACCCCGTGGACACAGTCCCTAGTGATTACATTGCCCAAGAAAGGCAACCTGCAAATGTGCCAGAACTACCGCACGATCAGCCTCATCAGCCATCCCAGCAAGGTCATGCTGAAAGTACTGCTGAACAGATTAAAACCTGAGGCAGAGAAAATCATTGCTGAAGAGCAGGCAGGTTTCAGACCAGGTAGGAGCACCACCAAACAGATCTTCAATCTGAGAGTCCTATGTGAGAAACATCTACACCAACAAGATCTGTATCATGTCTTTATAGGCTTTAAGAAAGCATTTGACAGAGTCTGGCATGCTGCGCTGTGGGCCACAATGAAAAGCTACAACATCAGCTCCAAGATCATCAAAGTCGTCGAACATCTTTATGACAGAGTGACCAGCGCAGTCCTGTTCAATGGTACCACAGGCGAATGGTTCAGGACAACGGTCGGAGTCAAGACAGGGCTGTCTACTCTCCCCCACACTCTTCAACCTCTTCCTCGAAAAGGATAATGACTGATGCCCTAGCAGACCAAGAAGGATCAATCAGCATTTGTGGCAGAAAGATCACCAACTTACGTTTTGCTGATGACATTGATGGATTAGCAGGAAGTGAAGAGGAGCTGACTAGTCTTGTTGAGCACCTGGACAAGTCCTCACAGGCATATGGCATGGAGATCAGTGCCAAGAAGACCAAGGTGATGACGAACAACCCTTGGGGCTTCAAAATGGAAATTTATCAAAGTGAAGGGCCAAAAACTGGAAGCTGTGAACAACTTCAAATACCTCGGATCTATTGTGACTGATGAAGGGTCCAAACCAGAGATACTGTCCAGGATAGCACAAACAACCAACAGCAGCATTGGCAAAGTTGAAGCCAATATGGCGCGACAGAAATATCACTCTCGCGTCGAAGATCAGGCTCATGCGCACGCTGGCCATCTCCGTATTCTTGTATGCATGCAAGTCCTGGACACTCACATCAGAACTACAGAGACGGATACAAGCCCTGAAAATGAGACGCTACAGCAAGATTCTGAACATCTCATATAAAGACCATGTCACGAATGAGGAAGTCAGCAAAAGGATCAGGAGAGCATTTGCACAGTACGAAGACCTGCTCTCAATCGTGAAAAGCAGAAAGCTGAAGTGGTACGTGTCAAGAGGCAGTGGGCTGGCCAAGACCATCCTGCAAGGTACCGTACCAGGTGGGAGAAGGAGAGGCAGGCAGAGAAAGAGGTGGGAAGACAACATCAAAGAGTGGACAGGCTTGACCTTTGCTGACTCACAGCGAGCCACAGAGGATAGAGATAGATGGAGGGAGATTGTCCGAAAGTCATCAGTGGTGCCTCAGCAACCCATCTCAGGGTTAAGAGACTGAACTGAACTGAACTTCTTGTCTGCTGATTCCTTGGAGGGAGTGAAGGGAGAGAGACATGTACACCATCTCTACACTCCCTGCCTGTTTGAGCCATGCCACACTCCAGCCACACAGCACCATTTTTCAACTTGTGCTGCGAGCAGGCTAAAGCAGTAGGCTAAGCTACAATACTGCCAAATTTAATTTGAATACCTTAAAATGATAGTGAGAAGGTCAACACCACTATTGCATTAAATCAGTTCCGAACTGAAAATAGTTCCTGCTTTTATAAGGTGATTAAAAAAAAACCGATGAGATTGACAATTTTTACTACAACAATGACGAATGAGCTCTTTTCATCAAACTTCAAATGAAAATATTCATCCTCTGAGTACAGACAGGTTTTGCGTGGATCTTATTTTCGTGACTAGCTAATGCAATGGGTACAGAGAAGTGAGCGAACTACTTCCGATTTTAGTGCCACAGGCGTGACACAGTCAGAGAGGCTATTTCAAACGATGCATCGTTGATTTAGAAACAGTTATGAAAAACTTTAGCTCTCCCAGATATGTCAGATAAGAAGTTAGGAAAATTGCAATTATGACAAGGAGGTATTCGACTATGCTCGCCCCCGTCCCTGTTGCGTGTTTTGGTTTGACGTTTGTCCTCTGAATTTACTAAATTCAAATTATCTGCTTTCCGAGCTACCAGAGGCTGGTAAATTCATCCACAATCCACGCGTCTGTCAGCCAGGGAGGGTCTCGGTCTAATTGCGCAAAAGAACACCTTCCATGAGCGATAAGAAAACCAACGTCTTAAATCATTTAATCACAAACTGAAACAAGCTAGCTCGGCATCAATCAACTAACACTAACACAGTAACAGTAACACTAACAGTCACAGGCCATAGAATGATAGAGTTGTTCCGAGTTGTCTCTCCATTCAACAGAGTACCACGAGTAAAATCAAATCAATTCTGTTCTAGCATCCCCATCAGAATGTCTTCACTTGCAAAGATTTGTAAATTTGTCATTGAAAACATAGCGAAATACCTTGCAAATTGATGAATGCACGATCTGCAAGCCTGACCACTTCCTACACAGGAAGACAACAACAGGAAATTCTGTAGACCGCCGTATGTCGCTACTACTATTAGGGGTGTTCGCCCAAAAGAGTAATAAATTAAGAGTAATAAGAGGAGTTCTTTATCGAGAGAAAAAACTCTTTAATACTGATACATTGAAATATTCATATATGTATTCGAAAAGAATAAACATTGTGCGCTGTGACAATTTCAGTTTCAGAACAACCTGTCACCCCTTTTGGAGTTACAATAGGATAATCAAAAATAAGATGGCGTTCACGTTGTGACTATTTGTGCTGTGCGCGTACAAGCTACTTTCATCCCCCCGAAAAAACAAGACCATGATTCCGACTAACTGGACTTTTCTGGGTGCTGTGTCCGTAGGTATCGTGACCGGTGCCTACATATTATTTGGTCCGTCTGGCCGGAAGAAAAACAAACGCAAAGGTCAGTGAGGTCTTTGTCAATGTTTTTGCTGTCGACGTCGTGTAGGAAAGCTGTGATCGCCTGTTCGAACATGAAACTGAGAATATACCACACATTTCCCGTACTTCTTGAGTTACAGAATGCCCTCATAAAACGCATGTATCAATAAGTTTGATATCAATTTTTTGAGATCGTGACAATCGGCACGTAGGTCATTGGCAGATTGCGACAGTCCTGACCCGAAACGGAGAGGATCTTCGGCTTGTTTGTAAACATTTACAATGTAACGAATGTTACAATTATCGGAGCTTAACAACATATAAGCGAACAATTCCACGAAGAGTCGTGTCGCTAATTTGAAGGGGTCAACTTGGTTTCGTCACTCAAAACTCTCAGACGATGATGCAAGCGCAATTGTACGATAATTTATTAAAACGATTGCCACAGAAGTAGCAGAAATTTAACTGATAATATGAATGTGTGTGACTGTCTTCATGTTCATATCATGGGGTCATGCAAGTGTCCATTCCTTTTTAAGAGACAGAATGGACAATGATAACCTATCTGTTTTGATGCAATGACTAAAGAGAAGCAATGGCTACGTGTGTGTGTGTGTGTGTGTGTGTGTGTGTGTGTGTGTGCATACACTTGAGCATAAATTTATGAACCCAAAAAGATTCAAGTTCACCGTCTGAATCAATTTAAAGTTTGTATCCCTTTGTGTTTACTATATTATATAATATTATATTATGTTATGTGCAAAATCAAGAAAACATGAATTATAACATTTATGGAAGCAGACCTTGTTTAAGAAAAATGTCCAATTCTTTTCTAGTATTGTTTGATATGCTCCAATTTTTCAGGTTGTCAAAAAGGTTCTGGTTAATAAATTTGTACTATAAATGCATGAATTAGGCTACTTTGAGGAGGAAGAGTAGCCTGATCAAACCATCCTGGGCAGTGGATTGAAATACCCTGCATTTGGGAGAATGAATCATTGCACTATTTACTGTGAAAAATTACAGCCAATTATTATATAAAATGGGTGGCTTGTTTTTGCTTTGTTTCATTTGTAACTTTAGCAGTGTCAACTCAGAAAAATAGGTCTTTTAATCAGAGTTGACATGCTGCATGGCTTTGTAGAAAGGGATGATGAGGTGGGAAAGTGAAATAATTCGCAGCTTAAAATAACCCAGAACATGTTTGGCAGTCATCATTGATATGCCAGTTGGCTTTCAGACACACTTTCTTCTGAGTGTGTGTTCCTTGATTTATGTGTTTTCTTTTCTCTTATCAATGAAATGGACTACATAAGGTTGGCCAATTAAATAGGATAGATGATGTTTTCATCTGACAGGAAGAAATAATCCAATGACTCAAGGATGAGGGGGTGTAGTGGAAAGGGATTTGAGCCCAAGATGTGGATAATGTCACCACAGAAAACCATTACCAATAATTACCTTTACTGCTTCATCTACAGATGTGTGTCCAGGCCTGGAGAACCTGGGCAACTCCTGCTTCCTCAACTCCATACTGCAGGCCTGGGCTGCCTCCCCCTCCGTGGTGGCGTGGCTTTCCAGCTTCCTGCAGCGCCAGGCCTCCCAGGGCAACATGCAGGACTTCCTGGCCTCCTCCATCTTCAATGTTCTCAAAGGTGTGTACTGTGTGTGTGTGTGTGTTTGTGTGTGTGTGTGTGTGTGTGTGTGTGTGTGTGTGTGTGTGAGAGAGAGAGAGAGAGAGAGAGAGAGAGAGAGAGAGAGAGAGAGAGAGTCTGTGTGTGTTTGTGTGTATGTGTGTGTGTGTGTCAGACAGAGAGAAAGAGAAAGTATGTGTGTGTGTGTGTGTGTGTGAGTGTGAGTGAGAGAAAGAGAAAGTGTGTGTATGTGTGTGTGTGTTTGTGTGTGTGTGAGAGAGAGAGAGAGAGAGAGAGAGAGAGAGAGAGAGAGAGAGAGAGAGAGAGAGAGAGAGAGAGAAAGTCTGTGTGTGTGTGTGTGTGTGTGTGTGTGAGAGTGAGAGAAAGAGAAAGTCTGTGTGTGTATGTGTGTGTGCATGCATGTGTGTGAGAGAGAGAGAGAGAAAGTCTGTGTGTGTGTGTGTGTGTGTGTGTGTGTGTGTGTGTGTGTGTGTGTGTGTGTGTGTGTGTGTGTGTGTGTGTGTGTGTGTGTGTGAGTGAGTGAGATTTCCTGGCCTCCTCCATCATCAGTGTCCTTAGAGAGGTGTGTTCTCGTGTGTGTGTGTGTGTGTGTGTGTGTGTGTGCATGCGTGCGCACGTGCGCATGCATGTAATATGACCAAATTTTTTGTTTGTCCTCTGCCAGTCATTTCAGTTGTCTGTCTACCTTGTTGATATGCACATAATTATGGTGTAATCTTTTTTTCCTGATCCTCTGGTTCTGTATCTCTTGATTCATCCCTTATGTTATCATTATACCCTTGATGTTATTTCTGTGTGAAATGATTACACAAGGGTTATGTCTCTGTGTGTTATTTCCTCAAGTATAATGAAATTATCTACATCAACTATTTAAAATAAATTTTCACAAGCATATGGAACTTTTTTAGATTTCAAGAGTAGCAAGGTGACATACAGAGTTGCCCACATTGCTGGGTTTACTTCTCTGTTACAGTGCTGAATCTGGAGGTGCCAGTAGACAGCGACCCCTACAGTCCAGGAGAGGTGCTGACTGCCTTGAAGCTGAGGAGATGGGTCATCTCCCCTGATGAACAAGTAAAGCATGCAGTCATCTGTAGCACCTGAGATGCTGGTCCCTTTTTTCCCCACAGAATATCTCACAGAGCATCTGTCAACATCTCACTTGAACATGCAACCCAAAGAAGAGAGATGAAGTAGTGTGTGCATACATAGGCATTTGCCTCAAGCATTTTTTGTGCAGCACTGTAGTTTTGTAGGAAACTGAGACAAATCACACTTCAGTAAAACTTATTTTGCGTCTCTTGGACTTCCAAGGGTATTCTATGAGGCATGTGTTTTGAAGTATGCTTTTTGACTCACATGCGAAGCAAAAGTGAGTCTATGTACTCAGCCGTGTCGTCCGTCCGTCCGGGCGTAAAAAACTTAAACGTTGGATTTTTCTCGGAGACTATTAAGTCTATCAACACCAAATGTGGCATGATGGTGTATGATGACAAGGCCTCAAAAAACATACACAGTGACTTGACCTTGCTTCAAGGTCAAGGTCACAGGAGCCATAAATGTGGTGTCAAAAACAGTCATTTTTCACATTTTCCCAATTTTCTCCCACGTTATTGAGAATGGCGACCTTAGCTACAAGTTGTATATAGGTCAAAGCAAGCCCTATCTTTTGATACCAGTTTGATTGACCTTGCTTCAAGGTCAAGGTCACAGGAGCTCTTCAAAGTTGGATTGTATACATATTTTGAAGTGACCTTGACCCTGAACTATGGAAGATAACTGTTTCAAACTTAATAATTATGTGGGGCACATGTTATACTTTCATCATGAGACACATTTGTTCACATATCAAGGTCACTTTGACCCTTATGAAATGTGACCAAAATGGGGTAGTGAACCACTAAAAGTGACTATATCTCATGGTAGAAAGTGCCAATAAGCACCATTGTGCTTCCTATGTCTAGAATTAACAGCTTTGTGTTGCATGACCTTGGATGACCTTGACCTTGGGTCAAGGTCACATGTATTTTGGTAGGGAAAATGTGTAAAGCATTTCTTTGTGTATGATGTCATTGGTAGGTTTAGTTGTTTGACCTTGACCTTGAAGGTCACCTGAAGGTCAAGGTCATATAAAGGTCAAGGTCAAGCATGTGAGTCGTATGGGCTTTGCCCTTCTTGTTCTCATAAGTGGCCTGTTGCAGGATGCCCACGAGTTGTTCCAAGCTCTCACCCAGACTCTGGAGGAGGAGACGTCCCGGTACCCCAGTGTGGTTTCACTCTTCGACGGCAGGGCACTACAGGTCTGATCCTCTCTCTCTCCCACATGAAACATTGCAGAACTGTAAAACTGTCAGCAGTCTGACTCTTCGCTTTAAGAAGGTCAAAGAAGAGACGTGCTGACTGTAATTAAAACTGCACATGAAAAGCCCCCCCCCCCCCCCAGTCATCAATGGTTAGATGCAAAGGTTTAAGAAACATGTTGTCTCTTTCATTCTTGTTTACTAAATAATTACATGGTATTCAAGAATGCTTCCATTACATTTTAAAACGTTCATCTCTTTGATCGTGTATATTGATGTTGTATCTTTCTAGAACTTTTGAATGCCAAATACTGGAGATGTGAATTTCCCTTGGGAAGTTAAGAGGAGAAAAGAGGTCCTCAGATGATCTAGTATCTTAATTAACTAAAGTAATTTTCCCCCAGTGGGTTCGAGGTAAGAATTGACCCACCTCGTCTCCCTACACTATTCGTAAGAGGCGAATAACTAGGGACACCATGACTGGATTAACGTTTACTCTAAACTGTTCTAGTGATAGCCTACAAAGGCTGATAGGCCATAAAACACTATCCATCCATCCATCTGAAGTAATTTGATTTTCTACCTCTACATACATTTTGCGATCAACCTCTGCCCAGAGCCCTACCAACAAGTACCAGCCCAAGGGTGTGGCAGCCAATCGGAGTGGGGGCCTGCTGCCGGTGCTCCCCCATCGAGAGTTTGACCAGCCCTTCCGTGGACTTCTGGCCAGCCAGCTCAGCTGTCAGGATTGCTGCTACCACTACCCTGTCAAGTACGACCTCTTCGACAGCCTCTCCCTCAGCATCCCCGCATCCTTCTGGGTGAGTCCCTGCCCTTGATGGTGGTGATGGTGGAAGTGGTTGTGGTGATGGTGGTGGTGGTGGTGGTGGAAGTGGTTGTGGTGGTGGTGGAAGTGGTTGTAGTGATGGTGGAAGTGGTTGTGGTGGTGGTGGAAGTGGTTGTGGTGTTGGTGGAAGTGGTTGTGGTGGTGGTGGTGGAAGTGGTTGTGGTGGTGATGGAAGTGGTTGTGGTGGTGGTGGAAGTGGTTGTGGTGGTGGTGGAAGTGGTTGTAGTGATGGTGGAAGTGGTTGTGGTGGTGGTGGAAGTGGTTGTGGTGTTGGTGGAAGTGGTTGTGGTGGTGATGGTGGAAGTGGTTGTGGTGGTGGTGGTGGAAGTGGTTGTGGTGGTGGTGGAAGTGGTTGTAGTGATGGTGGAAGTGGTTGTGGTGGTGGTGGAAGTGGTTGTGGTGTTGGTGGAAGTGGTTGTGGTGGTGGTGGTGGTGGAAGTGGTTGTGGTGGTGGTGGTGGAAGTGGTTGTGGTGGTGGTGGAAGTGGTTGTAGTGATGGTGGAAGTGGTTGTGGTGGTGGTGGAAGTGGTTGTGGTGTTGGTGGAAGTGGTTGTGGTGGTGATGGTGGAAGTGGTGGTGGTGGTGGTGGTGGTGGTGGTGGTGGTGGTGGTGGTGGAAGTGGTTGTGGTGGTGGTGGAAGTGGTTGTAGTGATGGTGGAAGTGGTTGTGGTGGTGGTGGAAGTGGTTGTGGTGTTGGTGGAAGTGGTTGTGGTGGTGGTGGAAGTGGTTGTGGTGTTGGTGGAAGTGGTTGTGGTGATGGTGGAAGTGGTTGTGGTGGTGGTGGAAGTGGTTGTGGTGGTGGTGGAAGTGGTTGTGGTGTTGGTGGAAGTGGTTGTAGTGATGGTGGAAGTGGTTGTGGTGATGGTGGAAGTGGTTGTGGTGATGGTGGAAGTGGTTGTGGTGATGGTGGAAGTGGTGGTGGTGATGGTGGAAGTGGTGGTGGTGATGGTGGAAGTGGTTGTGGTGATGGTGGAAGTGGTGGTGGTGGTGGTGGAAGTGGTTGTGGTGTTGGTGGAAGTGGTGGTGGTGATGGTGGTGGTGGTGGTGGTGGTGGTGGAAGTGGTTGTGGTGGTGGTGGAAGTGGTTGTGGTGATGGTGGAAGTGGTTGTGGTGATGGTGGAAGTGGTGGTGGTGATGGTGGAAGTGGTTGTGGTGATGGTGGAAGTGGTGGTGGTGATGGTGCAAGTGGTTGTGGTGATGGTGGAAGTGGTGGTGGTGGTGGTGGTGGTGGTGGTGGTGGAAGTGGTTGTGGTGATGGTGGAAGTGGTGGTGGTGATGGTGGAAGTGGTTGTGGTGATGGTGGAAGTGGTGGTGGTGATGGTGGAAGTGGTTGTGGTGGTGGTGGAAGTGATGGTGGAAGTGGTTGTGGTGGTGGTGGTGGAAGTGGTGGTGGTGGTGATGGTGGAAGTGGTTGTGGTGATGGTGGAAGTTGTTGTGGTGATGGTGGAAGTGGTTGTGGTGATGGTGGAAGTGGTTGTGATGATGGTGGAAGTGGTTGTGGTGATGGTGGAAGTGGTTGTGGTGGTGGTGGAAGTGGTTGTGGTGGTGGTGGTGGTGGTGGTGGTGGTGGAAGTGGTTGTGGTGGTGGTGGTGGTGGTGATGGTGGAAGTGGTTGTGGTGGTGGTGGAAGTGGTTGTGGTGGTGGTGGAAGTGGTTGTGGTGGTGGTGGTGGTGGTGGTGGTGGTGGTGGTGGAAGTGGTGGTGGTGGTGGTGGTGGTGGTGGAAGTGGTTGTGGTGGTGGTGGTGGTGGTGGTGGTGGAAGTGGTTGTGGTGGTGGTGGAAGTGGTGGTGATGGTGGAAGTGGTGGTGGTGATGGTGGAAGTGGTGGTGGTGGTGGTGGAAGTGGTTGTGGTGATGGTGGAAGTGGTGGTGGTGATGGTGGAAGTGGTGGTGGTGATGGTGGAAGTGGTTGTGGTGATGGTGGAAGTGGTTGTGGTGATGGTGGAAGTGGTTGTGGTGATGGTGGAAGTGGTTGTGGTGGTGGTGGAAGTGGTGGTGGTGATGGTGGAAGTGGTTGTGGTGGTGGTGGTGGTGGAAGTGGTTGTGGTGATGGTGGAAGTGGTTGTGGTGGTGGTGGAAGTGGTTGTGGTGATGGTGGAAGTGGTTGTGGTGATGGTGGAAGTGGTTGTGGTGATGGTGGAAGTGGTTGTGGAAGTGGTGGTGGTGGTGGTGGTGGAAGTGGTTGTGGTGATGGTGGAAGTGGTGGTGGTGATGGTGGAAGTGGTGGTGGTGGTGGTGGAAGTGGTTGTGGTGGTGGTGGAAGTGGTGGTGGAAGTGGTGGTGGTGGAAGTGGTTGTGGTGGTGGTGGTGGTGGTGGTGGTGGAAGTGGTTGTGGTGATGGTGGAAGTGGTGGTGGTGATGGTGGTGGTGGTGGTGGTGGTGGTGGAAGTGGTTGTGGTGGTGGTGGAAGTGGTGGTGGTGGTGGTGGAAGTGGTTGTGGTGATGGTGGTGGTGGTTGTGGTGATGGTGGAAGTGGTGGTGGTGATGGTGGTGGTGGTGGTGGTGGTGGTGGAAGTGGTTGTGGTGGAAGTGGTTGTGGTGGTGGTGGAAGTGGTTGTGGTGGTGGTGGAAGTGGTTGTGGTGATGGTGGAAGTGGTTGTGGTGATGGTGGAAGTGGTTGTGGTGATGGTGGAAGTGGTTGTGGTGGTGGTGGAAGTGGTTGTGGTGATGGTGGAAGTGGTTGTGGTGGTGGTGGTGGTGGTGGTGGTGGTGGAAGTGGTTGTGGTGGTGGTGGAAGTGGTTGTGGTGGTGGTGGAAGTGGTTGTGGTGATGGTGGAAGTGGTTGTGGTGATGGTGGAAGTGGTTGTGGTGATGGTGGAAGTGGTGGTGGTGATGGTGGAAGTGGTTGTGGTGATGGTGGAAGTGGTTGTGGTGGTGGTGGTGGTGGTGGTGGTGGTGGTGGTGATGGTGGTGGGTGTGGCAGTGGTGGTGATGGTGGTGGTGGTGGTGGTGGTGGTGGTGGTGGTGGTGGTGGTGGTGGAAGTGGTTGTGGTGATGGTGACAGTGGTGGTGGTGGTGGTGATGGTGGAAGTGGTGGTGGTGATGGTGGAAGTGGTTGTGGTGATGGTGGAAGTGGTTGTGGTGGTGGTGGAAGTGGTTGTGGTGGTGGTGGTGGTGATGGTGGAAGTGGTTGTGGTGATGGTGGAAGTGGTTGTGGTGATGGTGGAAGTGGTGGTGGTGGTGGTGATGGTGGAAGTGGTTGTGGTGATGGTGGAAGTGGTTGTGGTGATGGTGGAAGTGGTGGTGGTGGTGGTGATGATGATAATGGTGGTGATGCTAATGGAAGTGGTGGTGATAGTGATGGCAGCAACTGTGGTGACGCGTTTCACAGTATTGAGTATCAACACTTCCCTTTCCACAACACAAATTGAAAACTTTTAAACACAATATTTCTCAAAGTGTGTGTGCTTTTTGGAAAGGCCAGGCTCTTAACTTGATGAAAAAGTAAGTTTAAGAGATAACAAGGACCTCCACTGGCAGATGCAGGCTCCGATTCAACCCTACCTTCACATTAAAAAAGACGTATGTGTTCATAGAAATGCGATGTTTTCTGTCAAGTAAATAAGTCTACAGTCTGTATTACTTGTTGTAAAACATGTGGGATGTATCTGTGAAGAAAACTAAAGAAAGAAAAATGAACATTCCAAGATATAGATGAAGTGCTGATGTGGAGATGATTGACAAGCGAGGTTTCAGATCTAGAAAGAGAAATTAAGTTCACTCACAAACAAAAAAGTTGAGATGAATCAATTTCAACACATTTTATTGTTAGCCTGTAATGCCCAGAACATATGTAATCCAAAAGCATTGAAAAAAAAGTCATTTAGTACAAGTAGCACAGCAGAAACTATCCCTACCCCCTAAATGTTGAATGGGGTCGTGAGCCGACTTTTATGAAATTTTCAAGACATAATAGAAAATACATGTTTTTCAATAAAACAACTCTAACAGAAACATCAACAGAGAGCTACAATTGTCCTTATTACATAAAACCATGATAGTGGATTCCAAATTATTATTTCAAACATGCATAAAACATAATGAAGTGCTCAAGTGAGTACGCCAGTCAGCACTTATGTTCAAGAAACACAAATGATCACATTCTCAATGCAATCTTATTAAAAAAATAATGTAAATTGGAAACAAAAGAACAGTTTTGATCATATAGGGAAAAAAGTGACGCTACCTGTTGTCATGTGTGGCTACGGCAAGATTACCACTTTGGCTTCAGATAAGTCCTTCAAGTCAGGGAAAAACAAAACACTTCCCACATTTTCTCATGAATTGTCATTATTATATAAAATCATGATAGTGGATTCCAAATTATTACTTCTACCATGCATAAAACATAATTAAGTGCCCAAGTGAGTACGCCAGGGTCAGCACTTATGTTCAAGAAACACAAATGATCACATTCTCAATACAATCTTAATCCAAAGTAATGAAAATTGGAAACAAAAGAATGGTTTTGATCAGATAGGAAAAAAGTACTATGTAAATAAAAAATCATGTACATTGGAAACAAAAGAAGTCTTGATCAGATGGGGAAAAAGTGACGCTGCCTGTTGTCGATGTGTGGTTGCGGCAAGATTTCCACTTTGGCTTCAGCGAGTGTGATCACAGACAAGTCCTCTATGTCAGGAAAAACAAAGTACTTTCCACATTTTCGCATGAACTGGAGCATGAACTCCCCCTGTTTTAGCGGATGCCTAGCTGGAATCACACTAGCCACATACACAAGTTTCTTGGTGTTGACTGTATGTGACTTGGACGTACTCGCCAACCTTGGGCACATCTGGGGCCAAGACGAGCGGAACAACATGGTTAGCTGTCCATAGTTCTGGGTTGATGTTATCCATGTCCTCACGGTTGGAGTACCAGAACAAAACAATGTTGTGGGACTCGATCTGTTCTGGTATGAATGTCCTGTTCATCTGTTGCCTGATGAAGGCATCTCCATGTGGAGGATACATGGATACCACCTCACACTTAAACACATGCGCAGCGGCCAGCATATGCCATGGTCCAAGTGGTTTTCCTTGATGTGTGCAAGTCATTACTTCCATCTCGGCGTCTTTTACTGCGCTCCTTTTCCTTCTCGAGAAGCTCGGCATACTTCTCAGGGTTTGAATGCTTCATCTTTTGGCGCCATAGCGCCGCAGGCAGCGGCATCTTGCTGACCCTAGTAATGTAAAAAAAAATTTGCTAAATAAATACAAATACAAAATAAGTATTAAAAAACTCTGAATTCTTTTGTAGTATCTGCAGTACAAATTTTACTCAGTTGCAGTAGACTGAAAGCCAATCTATTTTGGCTATTACAGGGCTGCCTACCCATCCGGAAATTCCGTATTTTGTCCGGAAATGAAAAAAAATTGGCGAGCGTTCCTGAAAATACGGGAGTTTATTTTGCGTTCCGGAAATATCAAAATAAAAACTATATTAAAATAATTTCCAAAATCGTTGGCCTGTGGCTGTGCGCGAATCGTTTTCCGAAGCGGTCTACCAATGATTGCCGAATGGGTTTGTTCTGTAGTGCGCAGGCGCAGCGCGCGAAAATATTTCCGAAGATTGCCGAGTGACTTCGTTTTCGTACAGTGCGCATGTGCAACAATGGCGTCCAAACGAAAGCCAAGCGATTCGGATTGTGTTTCTGAATCATCGAAGAAACAGCGGAGGTCGCAGGTCTACATTCTAGCGTACACAGAGAAGTATCCATTTATAGTCCGCGGCACCACTGACTCCACTGTCAAATGTACGACTTGTGATAAGCAGTTCAGCATCTCCAGTGGTGGCGCCAACGATATCAAAAGGCATGTTGAAGGCCCAATGCATGTGAAGAAAAATGAGGAGAAGAAGGTCGCAGCAGCGCAAAAACCTATCAGTCAATATTTTACACCGCCTCCTTCGAAAGTGTCCCAAATCGACATCGACGTAATTCGAGCTGAGGCGATGATGGTAGACTTGACAGTAGAACTGAACCTCCCAATGGCGGCATTGGACAAACTAAGTGTAGGTGTCAAGAAAATGTTCCCTGACTCCAAGATTGCCAAACAGTTCAGCTGTGCCAGAAGCAAGGGAACTGCCATTGTGAAAGAAATGGCAGCCAAGACAACATTGTCTCTCGCTGAAAGGATGAAGCTGCAACCCTTCACAATTTCAACGGATGGAAGCAATGACAAGGGTGGTGTCAAGTTGTTTCCACTAATTGTGCGAACCATCGACCCTGACACAATGGAAGTGCGTTCAGACGCTCTCTCTGTCCCATCGATTGAAGGCTCAGCCACTGGTGTGAAGATCTTTGGTCTCATCAATGCTGAGTTCGTGGCGCACAACATTCCTTGGGATAACTGCCTGGCTTTAGGCTGTGACAATGCCAACGTCATGGTTGGAAAGGAGGCAGGAGTCTATGGGTGCATGACAAAGGAACACAAAAATCTGTACTTGTCAGGGTGTGTTTGTCATCTGATCCATATTGCAGCAGAGAAAGGTGCAGGTTGTTTTCCATTCAGTCCAAGTCAGCTTCTGATTGACGTGTATTACTACCTGGACAAGAGCAGCTGCCGCCAGTCGTCCTTGAAGATGTTCCAGATTCTGCTTGATCTGAAGGAGGAGAAGATGCTGAAGCATGTGACAACAAGATGGCTCAGCATTGGAAAGTGCCTGCCTCGAGTCATCAATTCTTGGGATGCGCTGTTTGATTTCTTCAGTCAGGAAGAAAAGAAAGCTGCCAATTCTTCAGCAAAGAAGAAAACTGGGGATTTGAAGAAGGTGTTTGCCTCCCGCAAAAACAAGTTGATATGCCTCTTCCTTGTAGACATAATCAAGGTGTTCGAGAAAATAAACACAATGCTGCAGGCTGAGAAACCCATGATCCATGTCCTCAAGAGTGAGCTGCACAAGTTCTACAAAGACTTGCTGATTAGATTCGTCAAGCCCACAGCTATGCTGAACAATGAAGTCATGGATGTGGACTTCTCATCACAGGAGAACATCAAGAGCAAAGCAGATCTCCTCTATGGGGAAGAGGCCAGACTCCTTGTGACAAGGGAACAGGAGAGAAATCCGGGTAGTGAGCGGTATGAGGAGTTTCTGCAGTGTGTTGTCAAGTTCTACCAAGCCAGCTGCACCTACATCAAGGGGAAGCTTCCCCTCTCTGATGAACTGCTCAGCCATGCCTCAGTTGTGGATCCATCCAAGCAAGTTGAGGGCACCTTTGAAGACTTGGGGTACTTTCTGAAGAGGTTCCCCAAGCTGAAACCCACTGGAGTGACAACCTCTGACATTCAGCTGGAGTTCGCAAGGTACCAGTGCACAGACATCAGCAAGTGCATCCAAGAAAGAGACGACTCAACATGGTTCGCCATCTCCAAGCTGAAAGAAGGGGAAGACCTCCTCTTCCCACACCTCCCCATGGTTTATGCTTGCCATAATGACAATCCCTCATTCATCAGCTCACTGTGAACGCATTTTCTCAGTAGTGAGAAAGAACAAGACCCACTTCAGAGGCAGCATGGGATCAGACACCTTGGAGGCCTTGGTGGTGGCCAAGTCCAGGCCTGGACAAGCCCTTGACAGACACTACAGTGTCAAAGACCTGAAAGACCTGAAAAGGGCCTACTACCAGTCTTTGCCACAGTAAACAAGCTGCAGAACTGTTGTATGTAGTGTAAATAAGATCAGGTATGTTTTTTATCTTTTGGTCCCTGGTTAATGATTAAGGTTGCTTTCTTTTTTTGCGCTGTCGCACGGTTTAATACTGAAATCGGAACTGAAATACTGAAATTGGAACTTGGTAATACTGAAATCGAAAAAGGAGGGTAGGCAGCCCTGCTATTATAATTGCTTATCAGATTATTATTATGAACATTATCAGTTAGAAAAAAAGAACAAAAAATACTCTGAATAATTCACATTCGGGTCATCAGGAAATACCTTAATGTGCCGCAGTATAATTTTAGAGTTAGAGCAGTTGCAGTCAAGCTTTTACAGGTCTAAGCTTGGCTGAAATATTGCAGTGTCAACGATTTCTTAAGAACAACTTTAAAAATAAATAGAGAGTCTGTCCGTAAAAATAACGTTGGTTAAACACTGAGCGCAAAATGCGACCATAAAAGTAACGTCGTACAACACTGCGCGCGAAGTCCGACCATAAACGTAACGTCGATACAGCACTGCACGCGGGGTCCGACTGACAAAGTAACGCCGGTAAAAACCGGCCACTGAAAGTCCGTCTTGGAAAGTAACGTCGGTCAACTATGCGCATTCCCTTTCCGTCTGTGACAGTAACATCGGTATATTCGATCAGAAACTGACATGAAACTCTTTCATTATCAGTTGACACTGAAATATTTCAAACTATGAACGAAGCCATCGGCAAAGCCAACTAGAACAAACTATTTTGGGCAGTAAAGTTTCGAAAATGCACGATTATTGGCAAAATATCAGCTTACCTCGAACTCTGTGGTGTGGTCGTTATCACGGACGTTACCAGACGGACATCAGAAAAAGATGATTCGGCAAATAAAATTGCCTTCTACGATCAAAAGAACACGTGTGGCTGCCAGATTCAAACAGAATGAATGCCGGAAGAGGGTTTTCTGGGATACGTGACGTCAAGACAAATAGCGGACAGAACGTTTATTTTTATCACGGACGTTACGAGATCCAGACGGACACACAATCTCGTAATCAAAAAGGCTAAATTTAAGTGTTTATAGACATTTTACTTTGAAAATATACGTTGTATGAACAATAAAACAATAATTATTAATGTTCGTAATGTTTTGGTAGAATAACAAAGAGGCAAATCCGACTTCTAGCGGTTGTTTTATGTTTAGTCTTCAGTCTGATTTTGCAGACGGAACACACGCGAAATATCGAGTATTTTTCTTGAAACGATTTCTTGGTGAAATATGTAAAACAATTTCATGGTGATGATCACAAATTCATCACACATGTTTTTAATATAATTTTTCATATGATCGTTGTTAACTATAAAAAAAGAAGTGATTTTTAAATGTGGAAGTGAATGCAGGAAGTCGAAGAGGGAAATGGCGTCCGTCCAGATCGTAACGACCGGAGACAAAAAAAATTATCAAACACGAACATTTTTCGCTTAAAACTGTGTTTTTTATATCTTTATTGAATAAACGTGCAACACAAATTCTAACATTATTGCAAAACCACACACAAGCAATAATATTGATAGTGACTTTATCAAGTTATCTTCGACCCTGAATACTGTGAAACATGCCTGGTGTAATTGTTGTAGTAGGGGTAATGGTGGTGGTGATGCTAATAGTGGTGGTGGTGGTTGTTAGTGGTGGTGGTGATAGTGATGGCAGCAACTACTGTGTAGTGGTTGTGGTGCTGTTGGCTGTGATGGTAGCACTACCAGTGTGGTGGTGGTGTTAGTAATGATGGTGATGGCATTATGTAGCATAGTTCATGGTGTCAAGATAGTTGTGATAATGGATTGGTGGCAGTTAATATGGAACAGTAAAGTTTTGGATAGAAGAGTTGTTGGTTCTAATGCTTTTTTTAATTCATCTATAGAGGGAGCTGATGTTGGTCTCTCTCGCTTTTCAATTTGAAGATCGACCTTTTTCTGTTGAAATTACGCCTTTCCAGAAATACATCATTCATGAAGTTCAAGTGGTTAACAAGTCAAGTCCTCAATCATTGAAACATTATCTCTGTACCCAAACATTGCATGTTATGATGTGGTGATGCTTGGTAATAGTTTTCATGTATGTGGGAGAACGATCTAAGCAAGATTTACCTAGAAAAAGGTCAGACTTATAAGTAAAGTTGAGATGCTTTGAATCATGTATTTTTGGTTACCGTAGTGGCACACAAAAGAAAACTCATACAACTCCACACTTATACAACCAAAGCATGCATCTGGGACTCCTTCAATGTGCATGTCTAGTGTCAAGTGTGCAGACCACAGCCCAGACAGGCTGATGTGGACTAGGCAGGTAACATGACTCTGTTTGACTGGGAAGATATTCCCATCTGCACCACACACTTCCTGATGGTACCTGTGATGCTTGGGGCCACCAGTGGTGGAGCTAGTTACTGGAGCAGGCCCCTCAGGCCCTGTGACCCCAGGTTCCTGCTATTGGGGCCCCATGTGGGTTGGGGATGGCTGTTTCAGCTGACTCTTTAGTTGGCTGGGCTGGGCTGGGCTGGGAGCCTTATCTCATCACTCATCGCCTTCTTCCCTGAGCTAAATTTAGCAAGACCTGCTGTTTGCAGCCAGCAAGGCTGATAAGCTGAGCCCCACCTAAAATCAGGGCCAGGGTAGTACATGCTTATGCATCCTGATTTCATACTATCACTCAAGTATTATCTTTCATTAAACATTGTGATTTAGAATGCCTTTCTGAGCTTTCTAAAGACACCAAACACAACACGACTTTCCATTTAGACAATGAAATCGTAGGGACAACTGCAGTATGCAGGCCACAGAGAAGTGATACACAGGGCACTCACTTCCTTTGCCAATCATTCTTGGAAAAACAGCTCATTGCATCTGTCTATATTTTTCCCAATACAGGCATCAAGTAATGACCTATGCTGTCACAAAATTTCATTTGTCACAAAACTGGCAATGCATGAAGTGTTCTACTGCAGTGTGCAGGCCACAGAGAGGCGATACACAGAGTACTTCTTTTGCCAATCATTCCTGGAAAAACGGCTTATTGCATCTGTCTAGATTTTCCCAATACACGCAAAGACACCCAACTCAAACACCCTTACAGCGAAAACAGGGTTACCACTCAAAGAAAACCCGGTCCCGATTATTCTCTTCTATAAGTCAACAGCATGTGGAACTCAAAACATGGATAGCAGGATAGCAGACAATAGAAAGGTGGTCACTTCAATTTCATCTTATCTGTCTTTGCCTGTATATCATCTGGTAATGATCTATGCTGTCAGGAAATTTCATTTGCTACAAAACTGGGCTCCAAAGATACTACCTCATGAAGCAGGGCAGTTTTAGGCTCAGTGGACCATGGAGTCTGAGATGCTAAACTGGGTCTGCAGACTGAGCTGTAGAGATGTATTATGCTACTGGAGGTCGCAAATGGTATCTCCAGCTGCAAACCCTGAGGTTGCATGACCCACATACTGGATCAGTAATATATCTATAAAGCTATAGGTGGGTTTGACCTGTCGGTGCTTCACTGCCTGGCCAGCCAAAAACTAAACAGGCCTGTTCAGGGCTGGATGTAAAGCCTTGTTAGACCCATAAGAGACAATGTATTTGGGACATCATAATTTGACTTGCTCTTATTCTAGCCAACTCTAATGATTTCTACGGATCGAAGGCCTTACACAGCCGACAAAGGCTGGTGGGCCATAACACTTCATCCATTCAGCTCTTGGTGAAGGTGTCTAGCAACTGCTGCAGTGTGGAGCCTCCACTGGAGGCCACTGGAAAGCAGTTTGATCTCCCAGATGTGGGCGATAAGCTGCTTTAAGAAGTCAATTGTTTTACCCTTACTTTTCCTACCCTGGCTGCCTGCAGGGCCCCCTGAGTCTGGACAAGCTGCTGTGCCACTTCATCTGCCCAGAGACCGTGACCAGCGTCCACTGCCCTGGGTGCTCCAAGAAGGCTGGTGATGGCAGCAGTGTCAAGAGCAACTTCCGCAAGAAGCTCACCATTGGCAAGGTGGGTTCTCGGTGTCTGTGTTGTAGACCTAGTAAGTTGTTGCTTTTGCTGCTGCATGGGCATCCTGTCTGTGTGTGTATGTGGTGTATGTAAGTGCCTGTGTGTGTGCCTGTGTGTGTGCCTGTGTGTGTGTGCATGCATATGGCTTTGTGTTTGTGTGTGTGCGTGTGCGTGTGCGTGTGTGTGTGTGTGTGTGTGTGTGTGAATGTGTGTGTGTGTGTGTGTGTGTGTGTGTGAATGTGTTTGTGTGTGTGTGTGTTTGTGCATCTGAGTGTAGGTGTGACCTAGTCTTCAGCACCGCTCATGTCTTTGTCAAGGTCAACATGCAACCATGCTGTGTGACTCACACTTGTGTACATATGTAGGCTGGAGGAGTAAAGAAAGAGATGACAAGTTAGATGAAACAACATTGCTCTGTGTTGTCGTCATCATCGTTATTATTGTCATTATCAGCATAATCAATGTCATAATCTGAACAGTTTATGAGAAATGGTCACGTTTTGTCTGTCTTCACAGCTGCCTCAGGTTCTTTGCATCCACATCCAGCGCACACAGTGGCTGAACAACAGCCTGCCTGTGAAGCGCTTTGACTACATCTCCTTCCCCGAGGTGCTGATCATGGATGAGTACATCTACACCAAGGCAGGGCGCCGCAGTCAGGACAACAAGCACGGTCTCTTTGGAGGCAAGGACGCCACGCTGGACCTGCTGAGGTGAGACATGTGTGGCCTTGCGCGACTGGTGGGGGTAGGACTTTAGGATCCAGGCATTCTTGCCATGACAGTTTAGTAGGAAGCATCTGGTTGGCTGGTCAGACGCAGCACTTATCTGCAGTAGAACCGGATTTGTGTATGAATTGGCATTGCTTGGTGTTTATTTGTGATTGTTTCCATCTAAATCTGTTTCTGATGCCTTCTTCTTCTTCTTAACAACTTATCATGCAATGCCTTTGTATTGCTGTACAAATCTTGACAAACCAACAAAGAGTGCACCAGTCGAATGCACTCTGCCTATATTCTGAAGTCTTCCCAGGTAAGTGCTTTGAGAATCAGATCAATGAAGATGGTATAAAAAGCATATTGTGAGTGAAATTATATGCTTGCTTCTTATTTGTTTTTTCTTTGTTGTTGTTAAACTTTTTAAATGAAATTTTTATTCTCATGACACAAGTTGTTACGATAATTTTTTTTTTGTTTTGAGCTATTTTGAAGTTAGTATGGTGTTCTCAAATACACTTGTGTTCTTGCTATGAAGATGAACAAAGATTTTTTTAAGCATAATTATCCCAAACCCAGTACCTTCTGCTGCGAATTGAAATTGTTCTTGATTTGAATTGTTCTTCACAGAACTGTTTTGCGCATATTATCTCAGCAGACAGATAATATTGATAAATCTTTTGCCAGGTTCGGCAGCAACCAGCCCCGCTCAGTGTCAACCTCTGCTCCTGTCAACCTGCTGCGGACTCTCAACTTTGACTCGCGTGCCACACGGAATTCAGGCCTGCTGGTGAACAGTCCAGGCTCCATATTGAATACACATGCTGACTACAACCACAACAGCCCCAACCTTCCAAAGGCCCCACAGTCTGACTTCACCTACCGCCTGACTTCAGTGGTCAGCCACCTGGGCGACGTCTTCTCTGGACACTTCGTCACCTTCAGGAGAATCCCCACCCCTGGCCAGCCAGGGAGCTCAGACAAGTGGCTCTACACGTCCGATGCCTCGGTCAAGAAAGCCACAGCAGTCCAGGTCATGGGCTCAGAAGCCTATATGCTTTTCTACGAGAGAGTGTGAGGGTCTTTGCCGGACTTGAGGAAATCCAGTCAAGGTGCTGACTTTGTGTGATGAATGGAGCTGTGAGGAATATCAGCATTGGCAGTTGTGTTTCTGTGTGGTTTGACTGAGAGGTGTGGGATCCAAAGACAATGTGTGTATGCAAAGTGAAGCTGGCTGAGGACAGCAGCTGTCGGAGTGTGGCCATGAAGAGCTCAATGCTAGTTGAGCACATGGAGAGTTGTCTATGTTGGAGACTTGCTCTCTGCCGGAAATGCCAAGGGGGGGAGTTTTTCCTTGCATTTTACTGAAAATGAAATTGATGGTTCTCCATCAAACTTTTCCAAGGCAGTAACAAGAAATGTGAAAGCTTTAATTAGTCAGATGTCTTTGTATCACCCTTGACATACCAAAAAACAAAAAACAAAATCAGACTTTCAAAATTCAACTTGTGACAATTTCTATGTGGAACAGTTGTTTTTCTGTTGCTTGACTACTTTAGCAGGAACCTTGTAATTTTCATTCTGAACATGCGAGGCAATCCAAGGCATCGGAGAGCCTTTCCAAAAGAAAAGAAATGGAAAGATGTGATTAATTCAAGTTTGTCTTTAGGTGTAACTACTTCAATTAAGGCCAGGTTCAACCTCTAAAAACATCATTTTTCATAAAAATTACTCAAAATGAGTTTTTTCTATAAAACTGATCTCTACCCATCCAACTACATATAATCCAAAGATCAAAGCTCAAACTTGACCGAAAAAGCGTTTTTAAATACAATCTTTTCACTGGGGGTAACAAAAAATAAACCTAATTAAATATGCATACATTTAAAAATCCATATCTCGCGATCTACTGCTCGGATTTCAATAATTTTTTCACCAAATTTCGCCAAATCTGTTGCTTGTTTTGCCAATCCCAACAAGTAAAGTTGTACGAGAGCTTCAATTTCATTGGTTCTCTTAACTATAGGCTTTAGGGAGAGAGGGTCGTTTCAGCCAATCACAGCGAGGCTAACAGCCTACTCTCCTTGTGGCCTTCTTCCGCGTGCACATCGCCGCCTGAAACTTCGAAAGAAGAAAAATTCCTTGTTGGTGCTCTTCAAAGGGCCTGATTGCTGTGTTCCACCCCAAAAACTCTGCAGAGTGGTAAGTATTACTCTCAGTAGACCAAATGATCGTTTCTTTCGTTCATTCTTGAGAGAGACTCAGAGAGGCACTCTGTTTACATCGATCGAGCATCGCTCGCGCTGATCTAAATCTAGCGATTTCAAGAACTTCACCACCGAAACGCATGTGATCAACACGTTTTTAACCTTTTTATTGATTTTGATTTTGTACTGTAATGTGTCTTAGTATCAGTTGTTTACTTTGTACGTGAAATCAATTTTGTTGAGGTTTTATTTCGAGAGAAGAAGAAGCACATTAGGCATCCACAACAGGAACTAAGGAAGTAATACACTGAGTTGACCACCTCAGAACCTCAGCTTATAAACTAATGCAGTCTACAATAGCATCCGTCTTATGCATACATGTGTTTTTTTCCCAGATGAAGAAATGAGTTCTACAGAGCCGTTAGGAGGTCCGCCACCAGCGAAAAAGAAGAAGCAGTACTATCGCCGAAAGAGAAAATTTTACGGAAACCAGCACACGAGAAGCAAGGAGGATCCAGACCCTCCTCAGGATGTACGACAGACTGCCTCTTCTCAGAAACTCAGTGCTGCAGCTGCCTCTACATCCAAGACTGCAACAGATGACTTGACTGGATACAGAGTGATTGACATTGCTATTCTTTGTGACTTTGTGAAGTCATTTCCTTGCAAAGACTGTGGAAGCAATGACTGCAGTGTGTCAGAAACAAGGTATGGTCTTTCTCTCACTCTCAAATTCACTTGCAACTCTTGCACAGCTGATTTTGAGTTGAAGAATAGCAAGAGGGACAACCTCAACACAAAGCCAATGCCAATGTTCTCCCAGAGTTTGTAAGAAGAATCATTGAGCCAATCTTTGATGAACTGAGTAGTTCTGCATTGCTCTCAAAGTGTGCCCATGGGGGTACTCAGAACCCCAATGAAAGCTTCCACAGCTTGATCTGGGCAAGGTGTCCAAAACAAAAATTTGTTGGGAGAAATAGACTTGAAATAGCTGTGAATGATGCTGCAATAGTCTACAATGAGAGAGAATGTGGAAGGCTGAAAGTGTTCAACATGCTGGGGCTAGCTGTTGGCAGATACATGGAAGAGGGGTTCAGATCTCTGGATTTGGGAAGGGTGAGGGCTTCGATTGTTCTCAGTATACCAAAAGCAAAGGCAAAGAGGAAGGAAACAAGGGCTGCTGCTGCTGCTGGGAGGGCAGGAGATGAGTCCTACAAATATGGAGGTGGTGACTGAGTATTTGTCAGGTATTCTCTCTGAATTCAATTCATCCAGCTGATGAGGGAAGTTCAGTCCATGTACATCCTTTCTTTAAACGCGTTTTTTCTCAATTTGCAATTTTTCCGTGTGATTGCTGTCTTATTTTAAAGATTGCAAGGCCAGTTTTGCTTCAATTGCCTGCAAACTTTGCACAGAGGTGTAACATACATTCAAAAATAACATGAACCAAACTTATTGTGTGAAACATTTTTGCTTTTTGTTTTTTAAAGGTAAAAAGGTGAAATTTTGCTCTCTTGTGGCGTCAAATTGCATGACTGAATTTGTAAAATGCACAACTGTCTCAAAAAATGATCTATGTCTGATATCAGTGGTTTATCATAATTGTCAATGTATTATGCACTTGTAAATAAAATTTCATGTGAAAATGTACCAAACTTCTTGAGTTATCCTTAAAATTAGAATGTATCTATTTTTAGATTTTGGCGGCCATATTGGTCACATGACCCAACCAAATTGTGTAAAAATCATTATATGGACCCCATACCACACATACTTCTGGTATATTTAGTTATCAAAATGATAAATGCTATAATGCAAAAGTTCATTTCAAAGGTTGAACCTCCCCTTAATGGCTGTTCTTGTGCATGTTGTATTGGGTTAGCATGAAAGCCTGCATCGATACACATGCTTTCTTTCGTTGTCATTTCCTGATCTCTTCCTTGTCAAAGTTTTGATCAGTGTCAGTGAAAGCAACTTTTAATGCCTTGCCTTGCATGATTTTCACTTTGGTTTGTTGCAATTGTGGAATACTCCATTTGGTGCGTTTTTGTAGTTAGATTCACTTTTCATTGTTTCGGCTATGAGCTCTTTTTTTTTCAAAATCCTCCATCTTGAAAAAGGATGCTCAGGAACTGAAGCTTGGCTCTCAAATCAATCAGCTGCTAGCTTCTTTGTGTTATAAATGTGTAACTAATAAGATGAAGTATGATAATTTGTCATGCTTGGTCTGTTTGCTGAGCCTAGTGCATGTACTGCTAATGAGAACTTTGGCAGAAATGGATCGACTGCAGTATAAGATTGCATGGTAGTTAGCAATTTTAAGTTAGCCCATGATCGTTTGCCTATTGAAGCTCAATATATTCTATACCTCTGGGAAATGTTGCAAGCAAGGAGTGGCTATGTGGTGTGGCTGCCTGGTAGTGAATGGCAGAAAGTTTGCTTTGGATTGGTCGTTTACTCCACCTTTCTGCATTTTGTGTTCATGAGGAAGTTTGCAAACTGAGTGACTACATGGTGAGGTTGCCTGGTAGTGAGCACCCAGAATTTTTTTGTTTGTCTGATTGTAATTGTGATGGATTGCAAGGAAATTGTTGGGATGTGCAGAACATCAGGGTAGGCTTGCTGGTATGTTTGTCTGCCATTGTGTGCTGGGCTGTTCTATACTTATGAATGCTCACCTACAGTATACGAGCTCGGGCACATTTTTCTGTGCTAGCTTTATATGAAGTATTTTGGCCTAGTCTTTTCTAGCAAAGATTTTACCAGCCAGACATGGTAGTTCCCACCACACAAATCCGGTCTACCTTTCCCCATTGACTGACCCGTTGACTTACACTTGATTATCTCCCTTTCACCTTACATCATGCATTGCTTCAGTATTGGTGTATTCAGTGTGGATGTCATCACCCACAAGGTCAACAGTCCCTGTTTATTTCATGCAAGTTTTTGAATAGACGAGAGTTGTTACTTTGCATTTTATCCTTTGTATTAGTACCCATGCTGAGAGTTTACCTGCTGTGTAATTGTGTTAATTACTCTTCCTGTATGATTTGCCTCCAAACGTGTTAGTGTGAAAATAATGTGGTTGGAGGGCAGCAACATTCATAGTTTTGCTTTGGCATTCATACAGCTCTTGGGGAAAATTACTCCTGGGAGATCATTGAACATATCACAGTTTGTGGAGAGGATTTGAGAATGATTTGACAAAAATGTTTCACTCATACTTACTTGGTTGTTGCATTTACATTGCAGCCTCAATATCTAGTCATGTTTCCCTGTGCACTTTTGATAATTTTCTTCATCTTCCATGGATTCTAAGTCATGTTCAATGTAAAGGGGACGACAGCTCTCATTCATCCAGCCATTCTTCATGCCTGCTGCACAGAGCCGTTTCCTGCATGTACTGGGTTTGTTGTAAGCTACTGGGGCAAGATCTGTGAATGTAGCATTGGCTTTTGTTGTATAGCACTTGCGGTGTTTTCATGATTAAAAGCTGTTCATGGAATTTTTTCTGGTCTTTTTGAGACATAACAGTTTCCATGATTAAAAGCTGTTCATGGAATTTTTTCTGGTCTTTTTGAGACAACACACATCACCCCATACATGTATTCGGTCTTTTTGAGGCATAACACACATCACCCCATACATGTATTCGGTCTTTTTGAGACATCACACATCACCCCATACATGTATTCGATACTGTCATTCGGCTGGTATGCAGCTAAGATAATACTTTACCAAGACTTCCTTGGCTCAATTTTTCTCTTGGTCTGACCAGCCCCAAGTTTGCCACTGGAATTACTTTTTACAAGTAGTTTTCCCGTGATGTAAAGATAAACTTATTTTGTTAATGTTGCGACATTCTCTCCATTCATGGGTGCTACAACTGAACACTTTAGCCGCTTGGAATCACAGGTTTGACAGCCTGCAACCCAGTGCTTTCCTCGTGTCGCACAAGTGCAGTCAGCTCCTCAGCCTCTACACAGATATTAAGGAGGGGTAGACAGAAACCATGATGGCAGAGGTGCCAACTTCAATAATGCATTATCTGCAGCATTTGCAGTGTTTGGCCCATCTGCTAAAAATTGCATGTAGCCATTGCAGTGTTACAGAATGATTGTTGATAGAATGCAGTCTTATTCAGACAATATACAACAGACAAACATGTATACATATTAAATTATTTTGATTTCCACCAGGGCTCCCAGTGACAAATATGAAAAATCGCAGAAAATCTAGGGGAGTCCAGGGGCATGCCCCTCCAGAATTAATAAAGTTGAACTTATGATTTGAATGGTGCAATGTGGAATCACTTACACAACACTGGAACAATCATCATCATCATCATTAACCTTTTGTAACGCACAGTTTCTGATTGAACATTACTCAGTGCACAATGGAGGTCTAAAATGTATTTTTGAAGATATGTGTCTTGAGCTGTCGTTTGAAGTCTTTTTGCAAGGAGCACCATCTGAGGGCCTCGGGCAAGGAATTCCACACTGCTGGCACAGCAGATGAAAAGGCCCTCAAACCGAAGGACTTTGAGGCCTTAGACTGGGCTATGTGCCTGAGCACAGGTTCCTGGCAGGTTTATATAGTGGGACAACGTTCTGAAGATAGGAGGGGCCCACTGAGTGGAAGCAAGCATGAGTGAGAACTTTCAACTTGAACCCAACCCTCTCTTGTATAGGGAGCCAATGAAGAGCCTTGAGAACTGGGGGGATATGGTCAGTTTTCTTTTTTTCTTGAGACAACTCTGGCTGCTGCATTCTGGATTCCTTGCATTCCCTTGAGGAGACATAAGGGCGCCTCTGCAAACAGAGAATTGCAATAATTCAATCTAGATAGAATCGTTGCTGAAACAAAAGATTTTGCAATCGAGACATTCATCAGATCTCTGGCTTTAGACACGTTCTGCAACCTGCAGAAGTCAGCAGGACCTGGGTGACCTGCTGTTGCATGTTCAGTTCAGGATCAAGTACCACACCCAAGCTCTTTACTGATGGTGAAAGGCGAATTCTCACCTCGCTGATAACAATGTCATTCAGGTTGGCAGAGTCTCCCTGCACGAGATCCCAGCAGGAGTGCTTTTGTTTTAGTGTCATTCAGCTTTAAGTAATTGTTATTCATCCATGACTTCATGCCATTGCTGCACACAGCGAGAACATTAACAGCGCCAAGAACAACCTCAGCTGTAGGTGGGTAGGTCTTCAATAACTGACAGTCATCAGCAGAGAAGTGATAACTGATTCCGTGCTGCTTGATTTTGTCAACCGCCATCTCCCCTTTGTGCTCTTTTCATGCCTCTTTATGCACAAGTCCATCATGCCAGTGAACGTCCTCTTGTTTGGAGTGAACCTTCAGCATTTTAAGCCTCAGTTCTGAACTGTCCTGCCTCCTTCTGGGTGGCACATACGCCTTTGTATTTTCTGCCGGAAAGCATAATGAATCTACACAGCTCAACGATACCTGGTGAGTGTCTCATCTTTCCTCCAAAATTGTGACCGTGCATGAGAAAAAAGGCGAAAGTACACTAAACAGTTTAAGAGAAAATGCAGAGTAAAGTTATCGGCACACTAAGTTGTATACATATTTTCCTGTTTACATCACTGCAAAAAAAATCTTATTTTCTCTATGAACATGCCGTTTTTTCTGGAATATGCATGAATGAATAAATAATGTTGTGATTGAAATATATAATTTTATCCCTCCAGGTTTACTGGAGGTCCTCACAGCTTTATCTGTCTGTCTGTCTGCCTGTCTGTGTGTGTGTGTGTGTCTGTCAGTCTCGACTTAACAGCTGATATATCAAAAACTACTGGTCGGATTTCCTTGACATTTTGCACACTTACTGGAAGTTAGGTCTGATTAAATGTATCAAATTTTCAGAATCAAGGTTTGAAAAGAAAGTGACTTTTTTACGTTTTGGTGTTGCCAAGAAAACGCTACAACAGAGTCCGAATGCAAAATGTGTGACGTGATCATTTGACGTTCAATAACGTGATGTAATTTCGAGGAGATTGGACATTGGTGAAGGAGAAAGAAGGAGTTTTTATCCCTCCAGGTTTACTGGAGGTCCTCACAGCTTTATCCCTCCAGGTTTACTGGAGGTCCTCACAGCTTTATCTGTCTGTCTGTCTGTCTGTGTGCGTGTCTGTCTGTCTGTCTGTCTGTGTGTCTGTCTGTCAGTCCCGACTTAACGGCTGATATCTCAAAAACTACTGGACGGATTTCCTTGACATTTTGCACGCTTACTGGAAGTTAGGTCCGATGGAATGTATCAAATTTTCAGAATCGAGGTTTAAAAAGAAAGTGACTTTTTGACTCACATGCGAAGCAAAAGTGAGTCTATGTACTGAGCCGTGTCGTCCGTCCGTCCGGGCGTCCGTCCGTCCGTCCGTCCAGGCGTCCGTCCGGGCGTCCGTAAAAAACTTAAACGTTGGATTTTTCTCGGAGACTATTAAGTCTATCAACACCAAATGTGGCATGATGGTGTATGATGACAAGGCCTCAAAAAACATACATAGTGACTTGACCTTGCTTCAAGGTCAAGGTCACAGGAGCCATAAATGTGGTCTCAAAAACAGTCATTTTTCACATTTTCCCAATTTTCTCCCACGTTATTGAGAATGGCGACCTTAGCTACAAGTTGTATATAGGTCAAAGCAAGCCCTATCTTTTGATACCGGTTTGGTTGACCTTGCTTCAAGGTCAAGGTCACAGGAGCTCTTCAAAGTTGGATTGTATACATATTTTGAAGTGACCTTGACTCTGAACTATGGAAGATAACTGTTTCAAACTTAATAATTATGTGGGGCACATGTTATACTTTCATCATGAGACACATTTGGTCACATATCATCAAGGTCAAGGTCACTTTGACCCTTATGAAATGTGACCAAAATGGGGTAGTGAACCACTAAAAGTGACTATATCTCATGGTAGAAAGTGCCAATAAGCACCATTGTGCTTCCTATGTCTTGAATTAACAGCTTTGTGTTGCATGACCTTGACCTTGGGTCAAGGACCTTGGGTCAAGGTCACATGTATTTTGGTAGGAAAAATGTGTAAAGCATTTCTTTGTGTATGATGTCATTGGTAGGTTTAGTTGTTTGACCTTGACCTTGAAGGTCACCTGAAGGTCAAGGTCATATCAAGGTCAAGCATGTGAGTCGTATGGGCTTTGCCCTTCTTGTTTACGTTTTGGTGTTGCAAAGAAGGCAAGGGACGGAAGGGAAGTTTTGGCATGTGTGACGTGATCATTTGACTCGAATAACGTGATGTAATTTCGAGGAGATTGGACATTGGTGAAGGAGAAAGAAGGATTTTTTATCCCTCCAGGCGACGCGCCATTGTATTGCTGAAAGTAGGAAAAGATAACTCTGTTTGACACAATCGCGAAGGAGTGCATTTGATTTTTTATCCCTCCAGGTTTACTGGAGGTCCTCACAGCTTTATTGTTTTTTTTGTGTGTTTTTTAATGCCAAAACCTGGAGGTTCAGCGTCAGTGGTTTTTATCCCTCCAGGTTTACTGGACCAAAAATACGTCGTGACAAAAGCTTCCAACTAAAATTGTATTCTTTCTTATATAAATAAATTTTGGCCCTGAAAAGGGCCGTTTGTTTCTTCGTCTCGAGCGCTGGCCGTCAGGCGTGAACCCCTAGGGTCGTGCCTGGCGGGACTGGCTGCTGCAGCAGGTCTGTGGCCATCGGCTGCGGGTAGTGGCTCCTGTTGGTCGCTGTGGCGCAGGCGGCGGCGGCTTGTGGCTGCTGGAGTGGCTACGAGACCTGTGGCCCAAAGCAAGTTGTTGGCTGGCCTGCAAAGAAAGTGGTTGGCAGAAAGTGGTTGGCGAGCTTTCGGAGTACTACGTTTATTGGCGCTGCTGAAATGGTCGAAGTCGGAAACATTCGGAACGTCGTTTAGCAGATTACACCCGAATCACGCGCACCGTTAAGGTGCATGGAGTACAGTACCGCCGAGCAAGACGTTTGTCACAAAACGCAGATATATTAACGCGGCCGAATCTTAGCATAACTCCCCGGGCGTGCCAAGTCAGTCAACGGTCGCGTTTTATAAAACCAGACTACAAATAGACTACAGGGAGGTGACTCCCATATTATTTCCGGTAGGGGAGACGGCTTTACACGGGGAAAAACTTTTTTGAACACTACATCATGTGTTAAACTACACAAATGCACCAAAACCTCGTAAAGCAACTAATGCGTCGTTTGTCGGAATATATTCCATGCGAAGAACAGCAGGTGCAGGAGCGGTAAATTGCATAAAGCACGTCCCTCGCAGATAACTCTGCGATGACTTCCGGTTACTGTTTTGGCCAGGTTACTGTTTTGGCCGCCACAAGCTGCGCTACTGTGGAGGTCAACGCCTCAAGCTGGACGGAAGTCTGGGTGGCGATTGCGGCAGTTGTAGCGTGCGGCTGCGTGAAGGAGTCGTATTCGCTCTCTCTTTCGATGGCCACGCGACGAAGGTCGTCGAAGTCTGCCCATGCGGCAGTGTTGAGCTGGCGACGCCTTCTGGCGCGCAGGTGTCCCGAGCGCAGTCCCTCTATGAAGCGCTCGCAGAGAGCCCTTGGGGAGATGGCTTCTGCCTTGCTGGCCTTGGACTGCAGCAGTGCCACCAGCGATTGCAGGGCATTGCTGTATTCCCTTACCGTCTCGTTGGCCATGCATGCAGAGCTGCTGGTTTCTGGTATATAGCGCGTCGCGAAGAGCACCGGTGCTATGCCGATCACCAAATGCATCCAGCACTGCTTGTAGAATAGTCTTGCTGGAGTCTTGTAGGTGGGCCGGAAGGAGCAGAATTTCATGCCTGGCTGGTCTCTCCAGCCGTGCGTTCAAGACGACCTATCGGTAGCCTACCGGTAGCCTACCTACCGGTGTGCCATCTTGAACGACTCGTTATGACCCAACGGTAGCCAAGATGGCTTCCAAGATGCCTTCTCATCGCCGCGGATTGCGCTTCTCAACCAAATGAGTAAACCAGCAGCTGCAGACTGCTTGTTCCTTGTGGAAGCTGATGAAATACGTTAAGCTGTAGCTGTGCATGAATGCTCGACATCGCTCGAATAGAAATTTATGTCAAAACGACAGTGCTGACTTGGGGCGTCTTTCAGCGAGAACTAAAGGATCTATAGTCCGACTAAAGTTCGACTAAAGTTCGCTGAAAGATGGTTTAGTTCAGCTCGATGACGTCACTCCAGCGACTATAGTCCGACCTGCGCAAAACCACCATGTGCTCCATGTATGCGGACGATACCAAACTGTACAGATCTGTAGAAAAGGAGGAAAATGGCGTAAAGTTGCAAACAGATCTAGATGCTCTGGTGGACTGGGCGGACAGGTGGCAAATGCGCTTCAATGCGGACAAGTGTAAGGTGCTACACCTAGGTAAAAACAATTCTAAAAGAAAATATGAAATGAGAAAACATGGCAGTCAAGAAAGGGTGACGCTTGAAGAGACTAGAGTGGAGAGGGACCTGGGAGTGCAGATAGATAGTGAGCTGAAGTTCTCCCAACACATTGAAACGCAGATTAACAAAGCAAATAGACTATTGGGTCTCATCCGGCGATCATACGAACACTTGGACTGTGAATCCATGAGGCTACTGTTCATAGCACTAGTACGACCGCACCTAGAGTTTGGAAATGTAGTATGGGCACCCTATCTGGAAAGAGACAAAAAACTCGTTGAGAGAGTACAGAGGAGGGCCACAAAAATAATTCCAGGATTGAAGGATCTCACATATGAACAAAGACGTCAAGATGAGGCTCCCTAGTCTGTGCTACAGAAGAACTAGAGGTGACCTAATAGAAGTGTACAAGTATACGCACGGCATGTACCAGATTGGAGAGAATCTGTTTTCCTGCGATGACAATAGTGTCACAAGAGGTCACGCCTACAAGCTCAAGAAAAACCGATGCAATACGGCTTTACGACAGCATTTCTTCACCCAGCGAGTTATCAACATGTGGAACAGCCTCCCGAACAGCGTAGTTGAGGCACCGAGCCTGAACTCGTTCAAGAACAGAGTGGACAAGCATCTACAAGGATATATGTTCAAGCTGGAGGAACCACTGGCGCAGATGATGCACAGCAATTAGGCCTTTTTTTCTCTCTATTTTTTTTCTTTATCCATAAGAACAATAAAAATACAGCCAGAGAACTACCAGAATCGGCGATAGGCCCTGGACGCCTAAGCAAGCCGAAGAATTCTATTCTATTCTATTCTATTCTATAGTTCCTTTAGTTCCAAAATGGCTGACAAAAAGCGGTAAGAATGATTGTTCGTCGGAAAAAAAAGCTGAAGCACGTCACATGTTTCTTTGACTTTGCTTTTTTGTGGATACTATTTCGCTGCTTGACCAGGGGTGGGGTGCAATGAAAAAAAGAAGGTAAATGTTGCATTGGCTACATAATTATGAAGTTATTTGTCTTGTGTTTCAGACTTGTGCACAACCAACGTACGGTTTCAACGACCAGGTGACTCCAGAAACCCAGAAGCCGAGAAGGTGATTTAATAGGCTGTTTTTGTGTGTGTTTTTTTGTGTGTGCACATGTTGCATGTTTTAGTTGTCAAAACTGGGAATTCTCTGTTCTAGTCTTGTGCTGCTAATATTAAACTGGGATATATTCACTATTGTCCACCATGAAAGGAACGCTTTTGTTTTTGTTTTGCACTGCATGTTATGGATGGGAGAAGGGGAATATTAAAGCAGGCATTTAAGAAATATTTCTTCTGTTATCGGATTGTGTTCCGTTTCAAAGGTTGTGCTATAGTTGACAATGCAGTGTAAACAAACAACAAGCAAAGCCTTCCTGTTTTACGACGACCAACACTGGCAACAGTGACTGAATATGTTAATATTCCAATACAAGCCCACAGTTATTGAGAGTTAACTTACGAGTGAAACTCTCCCTTCATGTGACGATGCTGGTAATGGCTTTCATGCTTGTCTTGCACAACTTGACTCACTTTTAAAATAATTTATTCAGCTACACTGTTGATTGTCAATTGAATGTAATGCATTCACATATGCCTAATAGTAATAATAATCTGATACATTTCAAGCCATGTTCATGATATGAGAATGCTGCAAAACTTGCATCATAATTCTGAAGAAAATGTATTTGTTGTAGCCTATATACTTTGACTCAACAATCCATGAAGCTAACTGCTCTGATCAAGGGATAACTTTTACATTGCACACCTAAACTACTACGTCACCATATCTTTGGCTTGCATATTCACTTTGATGAAAATTTGACCACCATTCTTGTTCTTCCTGAACACAACCTCAAATCTGTGCTCTAAAACTGCACACTTTGCAGTCTCTTCCCCTCCTGTCTACTCCTTAATTTAATGTGTAAGTTTGAACATTTAACACCCTCATATGTTCATATGAACGGCTTTTGTTTTCTTCCAGTTCTGAATTTTAACAATGAGTATTGTTAAGATGGTTTGAACAGTCTGTTATACATCATCATCAAACTTCATTTTATTCATGCATTTCCCTGTGTTAAACTTAAAAAGTATTGTAGAATTAGGTTTCTATCACAGGGATTCACATACCTTTGTCTCATGTGTCCAATACTGTTGATAAACTTGTATTGAAGCAGCCATAACAGTTACAGGTACTGTCATTGTCTTGAGTCAGAACTTGGTTGCTTTCAAATGAAATTTATCAATTGGTGAACAAACAAGCTTCAGCTATACATTTGGTTTGTTGACTGTTGCTTTGTTGGTGGTTGTATGTAGGGTTTTGTACAACTGTCACCACAACTGCTGACACTTTTCCTTCTGCCTGCCTGTGTACAGCAGTGGGCAGCAAGGAATGGGAATGGCAGCCAACCAGATGTCTTGGATGAACCAGCAGCAGGAGATGCAGCGCCGTGCCACTGCTGAGCAGACTTACAGCCTCCACCCCCAGATGACCCCAGTGCCCATGTGAGTGACTAGAGGTCATCTGTGTTGGGAGACACCATATAGTATGTTTGTAGAGAGGCTTCAAACATCACCTAATGTGTGAGACCTCAGGCGTCACCTACTGTGTGAGACCGCAGACGGTTGTGAGGAACTTTAGGCTGTATACATGCCATGAGAAATCTCAGACTGTATGTATCAAGAGATCTCTGACTTTCAGTGCAGTGACAGACCTCATATGATGTGTTTTGTGAGGGACATCACATCATGGGTAGTTAGAGACATCATACTGTGTGTTGTGTGAATCTACTGTGCTTGTGAGATGTCATACATACTGTGCATTGTTTCAGATGTCACACTGTGTAGTGAGATATATCAGACTATGTATATAGTAAGAGACTGTGTTATGAGAGATGTCAGACTGTGTATTGTGAGAGACTTCAAAGTCTATAGTGATGGTATGTTTTGGAACTAAGGAAGAGAAGCAGTCGGCCCTGCTCAAAATAGCTCTTGAAAGCTATATACTGATAAGTCCACATGTGATAATAATAACATGCTAATGCTTAATGCTGCAACGGTTTGACTAATATCTAAATTACACAATGTATGTGCTAGAGTTAAGATAAGCACTGCTTTCTTCAGTTTTTGTATTGTAATGACATAATGTTGCATCAATACAACACCAGTCATAGAGCTGCTAATAATTTGTCAAGGGACACAATCATGTGATGTGTTCAAGGAGTTACCTCCCTTGCCTGTGCCTTCCCTGCAGGTCTGGAAGCATGGAGGGGGAGATGGAGGGAAGCAACATCAGTGAGTTCTTTAGTCCTGAGGTGCATCAGGCCCACTACTACCAGCACCAGCAGCATGCCGCCAAGACTGCGCACCTAGATCGCTATCAATATATTTTCCTGCCTGGTGATGTTGATTATGATGATGGTGAATCAGTGAGTCTAGTTCTGCCACCCCCCCCCCCCCCCCCCCACCCCCCCCCCCTTCCTCGCTGTTGAGTTTGACGATTTTCAATTTGGGGTTCAGTCTGTAGTCGTTTTGGTTTGTTTCTCTCTCTCTTCATGCTAATATGCATGCTGCTTCTATAGGTTGCTTTTTGTCTCATGTTTAAAAAGTAGTCAATTTCCTGTGTGGGTTTTGTTGTGATGAAAAACATCTGGATTTGCATGAGAAAAGTTTCCTAGGTTAAAGTTGTTTTTGTTCTCTGTTTCCGTTTTGTTGATTTAGACTTACAAATTCATTACATCCTTCCAGTTTGATCTTAGTGTGTTTCACTAGGCAATGATATATAGTATAATACTCATACATCAAAATGCTTTAACTAGCATTCACTGATATAACTGTATTTGAAAAGAATATTAGAAAAGTGTTAATATCCTCATTTTCTGCGTTGGCTATTATTTTGACTCATGTTTACATAATTCTTTTTTGAAAAAAACAAGTAAGTTTTTGTGTGCAAGCCAATGAAAATGGCACTGTTCAGGTACAAAGTACAATCATTGACACATGTAGATGGGTCCTGTTCAAGTACTTGTAGTTGATAGATACATTCTTTTCCTTATTGATTGTTTTCTTAACATTTATTCATGATACAGAAAATATTTTTATTTTTCTGAATCACAAAGCAGTTTGCTTCTGTCTACATTTGAAATGTTTTACCTGAAGGAACAGACTGATAAGATCTTATTGATAGTGTGCCCCATTGTTGCTAACTTGTATCCATCACTTGTGGCTAGCTGTGAACAGCACTGGATTACATTTCAACAATTGCTAATTCCTATTCTTCACTTATCTTTATGTAAGCTGCTCCAACAAATTTGGCAGGAGTGTTTCAGAAAGAAATAATTAGTTCAAGTACTCAGAATGGCCTAAACTTGAATTTTCACCTGTCACTATCATTCACATGGAAAACTGAAATTGACTTCTGGAGGAAACTGGTAATACAAGCACTACATCTGAGGTTGTGCAAGTCTAATCTTTGGTAAATGGTGAGTTATTTCCACAAATGTCTTGAAGGGCCAGGTGTCAGTGAACAATGGAGGAACATCAATAAGTGTTTCTCTTTCCTTGACCCGTAGTGACTATCAGTTGGAGCAGGTTGCAGCCTTGTTGCTTGCATGTGTGACTTGTTGATTGCCAACACTGCTAACACTGGTCACACATTTTCTTGCATGCAGACCAGGCTGCCTATGGCACGCCCCAAATGAGCAAGTCTCTCCTGCCCGCCACTGTCTGTCTGTGTCTGCCCACTGCAGTACCTGAGCAGATTCTGTCAGAATTGGCCCCCTGCTGCAGTTGATGCTCATGCACAGTTTATCAATCTTCAGATACAAAATGCTTACAGAAATGAACTGCTATTTTTGCTTTTTTTAAGATTTGAGATTGAATTCTAAGTCAGTAATATTTCTGGATGTTCTGATGCACAAATTGTTAAATGGGTGAATTTCTCAGTTTCAAGTAGGTTATGCGTTCATGTGGTTCTCATGATAAATCATTTTGATGTATCAGATGTGTTTGTTTTATCCTTGAATTTTGATTTACGAGTACCTTCTATCCTGGTTTTGATTGATGCATCATTTTCTGCTCAGGAATTGTCATAAGTTGGCATGGTGCATTCTTTGTATTTTTCAGTCGGATATCGGCACTCTTCTTGAATGATGAACAGCTGAGTGGAAAGGGGAGGAAACATCATTGTCGGTAGCAGCATTTTTTTTTTCATCGTTCGTTGTGAAAACGTGTTCAAGTTTAGTGTTTTATGATTTGCATTGTTATTGTGCCCTTTTTTCAAGCACAGCAATCATGCCCTCAGGACTCTAAGTAATCTGATCTTTGATGATGAATGGAGGCAGAGCTCTGACAATGGACATGTGGACAGTTTAAGGCAGTCTTGCACCGAGTCTATCAGTGTGGCACAGATGCTACAATATGTTTGACCATGACAGGGAACTGTTTCTCATTTCATACCTGCATAATAAAATGTGTGCTATTTGCATTATTCAAATGTGATCAGTGTTTCATCTCAAGATTTCTTGCATTGGGAGTCTTCTTTCTAGTCATGAGAAACCATTCGGTGATTCATTTTATCATGCTGTGAGTTTGATATTTCATATGCCTTGTATCAATATTGACATACAGTGTTCAAAAAAAGTAGGGGATATTGAGTTTGAAGCATAAAAATCAGATGAATCTTAGAAGGCAGGAATTATTTATTGATGGTCATGGATAGCCACCCCATTGCCCTACATTTTCACACCATTGACCTAGTTCCTGGATGCTCGTGCAAAAAAGTAAATTAACGCAAGGCAGTTTGGGGTCAATGCCCCATTTTCACACAAAGGTTTTCTGCGTCAAAAACACGTGCAAATCGAATAATTTTGACTGTCCTCACTCCTGGCAAGTGTGTTCTAGCCACACAGTCGGTCAAAACTTCAGTTGAAATCATGCAACGGCTAAGAGAAGACCAAAGATGGATCGGAGTCGGAATGCTACAGACCGGAAGAACACAGGTGAACGTGGCAAGACACCTTGGTGTTTCACAGTCTGTCATCAGCAGACTGTGGAACCGTTACCGTAATACCGGAGAAGTTGTCGACAGGCCTAGAAGTGGGCGACCAAGAATAACCACCCGTCGTCAAGACTTGATCATCACCAATCATGCTCAACGAAACAACACCCAAAGTGCTACCCGGTTGAGACAACACCTCCAACGGGTAGCAGGGGTTCAAGTCTCCGCCCAGACCATCCGAAACCGGTTGCACGACGCTCAGGTGAACGCCTCTAGACCGCGGATAGTGTTGCCTCTCACACCACGCCATCGCCAAGCAAGAAGCGCCTGGTGCCGCATCCACCAATGATGGACCAGGCGCCAATGG
>JAWQFJ010001619.1:0-40000 GCA_034096865.1 Theodoxus fluviatilis
AAACAAAGGCACATTTCTTTCATGCGTACTTGCAAGCATTCTGAGACAGACATGAAGCAAGAACTTTGGAAATGTCTCTCAAATACAGTCAATAATGAGTTGGTCTCGTTCTGTCAAAGGTGCTTTACAATTTAAAGTTATAAATGTACATACATTTTGATGCAAACTTTTCCTTTTAGAATTGACTATCTTTAAAAATTTGATTTTAGTGTGAAGTCATTGATCAACTACCTAGAAGTGACATAATAACACTTCAGCATGTCCTTAAAGTGAGCTTCAAGATCATCCATGAATGCAACAAGAAAAGATGAAAAGTATCTCAACCCCATCATACAAAACCTATCATTCAGCTTACTAGTGGAGATGCCCGATCTACAGCCAAACCCATGAGCAAAGTATAAAATTTAATGAGCACATCTGGGTGAAGCCGCAAGCACACAAAGCTAACAACTTGGTTTCTACCAAAGTCTCCGTGCTTTGCACGGAGCATGGAGAAAGCAAAAAGGCCATCATAAAATGGGCTTTTGATCAAATGGTGACAGCATGCCGACAGAACTCGACATGCCAGTAATTCTGCAAGTGAAATATCCCCTTTCTATATACACGATTGCAGAAAGGAGTTCTCAAACAATGACTCTTGTCAAGAACAATGCACACTGATTCTCTACTTGTAGAACGCACAAGCCCAGGACGAGTCGTTACCGAGAAGTGCTCGTCCTGGCCGAAAATGTGCGTGCAAAAAGCATAACAAAGCGTGCAGTCACGTGATGGAACGCTCTCGCCACTAAACTCAACACAAGAAATTCAAGCAAGGCTGACAAGATTAGCAGACTCGTGGATGGCGATTGGTTAATCACGGACTGATTCAACATGATGTTCAATGAACATGACAGCCGTCGCCTCACCTCAGGAACATGGCATGTGTGGGTATGTAGGCATGTGTGGGTGGGTATGTAGGCATGTGTGGGTATGTGCGGGTATGGAGGCATGTGCGGGTATGGAGGCATGTGCGGGTATGGAGGCATGTGCGGGTTTGTAGGCATGTGCGGGTATGTAGGCATGTGCGGGTATGTAGGCATGTGCAGGTATGTAGGCATGTGTGGGTATGTAGGCATGTGTGGGTATGTACATGAATTGGCATTCGTGTACCAACGCTCAAGTCCTCGCAAGGCAAAACTACAAGGGTGCTCAAAATCTACAAGTGACGTTCATCCTTGCAACAGCTCAAAATATTGACGGCAACGACAAAATCAGTGGCAACAAACAAAAAGTCCACACAATGTGAAAGTGTTTTCTTTTCCAACCTCACCTTTGGCGAACTAACTTAATACATGCAAATGGGTCTCGTAAATGTACCACTGCCTGTTGGCAGCTTATGAACTGCATCATCGGTAATCTTAAATGAAATGTCCCTGATCCTTCAGCCATAAGTGAATAGAGCTGCACATCCAAATGATCACTGTCACTCATCCATATACATGTACATCTGTCTGGGATACCTTAACCACTCAAAATGCAGGACATTCTTGCAAACCCTCGTCAGTTTCGTGAAACTTTTATTTCAAATACAAAAATATGTTGGACTTTATGCAAGCTTTGAGTTACTTCAAAAGGTATTTGTTTCCTTTTCATCTTTATTGACTTTTGCTAGTTTTCCATAAATGTTCGGAAAGGATGAGATTTCATATGCAAGACTGAAATAATCTCTCGCAAAATGCGTACACATGCAAATGAGGAAAGTCCATGCCATGATCTGCTCCTACTTGTGTATGGCCTAGGGTACTGCTAATAAAACACGCTGAAACTGAAGTAGAAATAGCCACGATTGGAGGCTGACCGTTGATAAGCACAACTACGATCCTTTCAGGCTTTGCTACCTTGAGTGTACGTCCGCATCGGTGAATTAATTATATTATGGCGCAACGCACTTCCAACACAGAGATCAAATTGGCAGTCGCTTCTCTAGTGAATTTTAGACAAGTGGTAAAAAGCTTTTCGGGAGATCAAGCATGGAAAAAGATAAGCAGAGGAAATGCAGGTCGGAAAAACAAAAAACTGAACCAAAAAACTTGTTGAGGGCACTCGAGGGACAGGTGGCGTCAAAGCAAGCCACCAGTCAGTGTATTCTTGAGTTGAGCAGATGCCTTCATGTCAAAACCAAAGGGCAGAAAGGGCCAAGGCTAGAGAGGGGGATAAAGGTTAATAAACCAAGCAATGCAGTGATAAACTGTCAATGTAGAGATCATTGAGAGATGTCTTTCGGGTATAGCGCCTCAACATCACACGACTCTCATTGTATTGAGCATAATGCGTTCTGCAACATAACAAAATAGCAGAACCTTTATAACAAAACAAATGTGTATGAGGGGATGCATAATCAGAATTCATATCCATTCACGCCAAGCTTTCTTTAAGAATTCATCATCTAGATGAATATTTTATATTTCTATGGACATTGGCGATTCAAGAGCCTAGACATGTATGATTCTAATGGATATAAATCAAACGTTTACAAGAAATTACAATGCTGAGCATATCCGCACCAAACTGTCAGGTTTTGAGGGATTACCCCAAGTCATTGCTGTATCACGAGCGTCCTAAATGAAGCCTTTCCTTGGAGCATGCATGTCTTGAGAACAAAAGCGTGATTCTCTTTTGCTGAACAGACAAGGTACATCCTCATCCAACACCCAAAAAGTAGAGGCAGACAACCCCATCTACACTCCCCATTTAATCAAGAAAGCGATGCATCACCCACTCTGTCAGTGTCGAAAGAGAGTAAGTGACAATGGCCCATTATCATCCATCAAGCAACTCTTTGTCTTCCAACTTTGAATGCCACACACTAGCATTGGGGCTCCTTTCACAAACTGTCACAGCCAGCATTTCCAGGTGTGCTACATTCAAGAGGGATTTACGCCCAGTCCAGGTATTCTTGAAGAAAAGAAAAAAAACTTGCATGCCGAAATGAAATAAGTTGAATAGTGAAATGGTTTGCTCTCTCACCAAAGTATTTGATGTTTGATATCTACAGTTGGAGGGGAAATGAAAAGCAGTAAAGAGCGAACTTGCCCAGGACCTATTCTACTCTTTAATACATGCACACCATAAACTAACTGTATAACAAGGGCAAATTTTATTTGTCATCTATTTTTAACTTTAGTGTCTTCGTCTGAAGCTTCTTGAAGCAGACTAGCACTGCAGGTTGAAATTGTCCTGATGACATGACAAAAAGTTTACTCAAATAATTATAACAATGCAAAATGACAAGAACGCTTGTGCAAAGACGAAATACAATGACCATCAATATGTAGTCCAATATCTTTAACACTCACTAACATACACATAGCAAATACTGCATGGTTTGAGAATATGATGGATTACTTTCACAAATTCAACCTATCCTCCCTGTGAAATTGTTTTTGCAATCTTGAAAGAGTGCGATTGCCACTCGAATGAAGCATGTTTACAATCAAACATTAAGACGGAACAAGACATGAGGAAAACTGCCCATTCAAGTCGTCATCAGCCAAGTTCTGGAAGCGCCCCTTCCTTTTCAAAGTGGAGTTTCTCAATGACAGCTGAAACTAGCATCCATTTGATTGACACCAACAACCTACCTTTTTGGATCCACAAGCAGTTTCCCCTGGCCTTTCTCAATGGCCTGTATACAACTGTGCTTTCCATTTTAGGAGCAAATTAGTCTACATTTGGATGTACTTGTTTAGAGACAAAGCAAGGGTAGAAGTCTTGCATGCCCTTAAAAACAAATACAAAAATCTAATGTGCAACCTACTCATTGAATAGTAGAGTCTGCCCGGACTACTGACGTGGACATCACATGTAAGAAATGTCCATGTATGTTCATGTTAAAGTGCCATCAAAGGTACTTGCAGCCTGTCAGTGGTGTCGTTATGTGGCTAGATTACCAACAGATCTATTGGACTTAATGATAAATCTGTGATTGTCACCGATTGGATTTTCAAATAAAATTTCTTCAGCTTTGCATTGAACGACAAAAACTTGGGTGGGGAGGGAGTTGTTTTCCCAATTGGGACTGTTAAAGAACATATCCCAATCAGTTCTATACAATCCTAGAATAAGCTGCGCTCAGCTGTACATGTGCATATTTAGTTCAATCGCCATCAGCACGAGAACCTTTTGCGTTACATAACTTCCAATAACTTCTTCCACTCCACAGGCCCGTCTTTTCTTCTTTGATCAAATGCATCATAATCCCTCTGGCACAAGAGAACATCAGATTGTTTCCCACTTTCAGTGGTGCTGCCAGCTGGCAAAGCCAGGTGTCTTCATCCTCCTAGCGACACCCAGGGCAGCACGTCTAGGCCACGCCAGCACCCAGCAACCCTGAAGATCCCATGCATGCCACCACACAGAACCATGCAGAATGTTTCAAGGTCCCATGACAAAAAGCCTAGGATCCTCCCTCACCCCAAAATGCTCAACTTTCATTTAGTGCAGTTGATGAACTTTCAGTGAAAGTAAAAGACAAAACATACAAACCGAGAACTTGATACAACTCAACATGAGTGCTTGCTAGCTGAATACATTTCGAGATGTTTGTTTTATTCTGAGAAAAGGATAGCAATGGCAAGTTACAATACAATCAGCAGAACTTCAGCTCCTTGTATGAATACACGGCCATGAGAAATTGATCTATTTTCAATTATTTGTTATGGGATTCCATGATTAGAAGGACAACTACCCCATGAACACCCTCTGGATACAAATCAAACGGCAGAACCTGTCTCTAAACTGACATGAGCAGTGATCACAGCTTGAAAACATTAAGTACGCCCCAGTCTGCCCAGTCTGCCTTCAATTCATCACTGGCCTCAAAAAACTATCACATTTTCTTTCTCAGGGATAAAACATGTTCAATATGAGTCAATTTCATTCCATGTGTAGAATGTCTCCGTGTCTTCACAAAAAGACCTCTGACAAGGAAATTTAGCGTGTTGCAACACACAAACATGAGTATCAGGTGCCCATCCTGGTCCAGGGGAGCTGTTCACTTATTCTGCAATCATGAATCTACACTCAGAACAACACCGATTCAAATTACTCTTCAACTACACTTGCAACTATGATTCAACTGAGAAGTAATGCTTCTACAAAAATTATTCAATTCATTCTTCATGTAGAACTTTCAATAAAAAGCGTGAAATACCCATACCATGAACTTTGCCAATGAACAGTGTTGCATGCTTCATGGACTGCAGTAAAGCTAAGAAGAAATCACTTCCTAAAAGGCAACATGAACACTCTGCAGCTGCACACCTAAAACACACATGCACACACACACACAAGCACATGCACACACATGCATGCATGCATGTGCACGCACATGTGCGCACGTGCACACAAACACACACACACACACACACACACACACACACACACACACACACATACACACGCACACACACACAGAGCACGTGCAACTAATACTATCACCTACAATTCAAAAGGCAAACAAAACAAAATCAAACATCACACCTACCCATTCTCATCAATGCAGTCCCTCTGTTCAATAATTGCTTCAACAGGATGTGACTATTATGCTCAAGTGGAAACAATCAAAATTATTTTTACAATTCCATCCCAACACTTCAAGTCACCTACAGTAAAACATCTTTTTTTTTTAAATAAAGCAAGCATTCAACATAAAAATGAGTACTGAAATCAGAAGCTGATGAAGGAAAAAAAATGTATGATTCAATTCAAACCTCACTACTAGCATGTACATATCCTTCTTTTTAAAATCATTGATAAGGACTCCATTAATTAGCTGGTTATTGATCATTGCATGCTTAAAAGAATAGCATCTGGCAGCTGCAAAGTTCACATTCTGCCAAAGATGCTACTTGCTCTTTGAAGATACATGGACTATGGTGCATGAATGGTAAGACTGCATTTGGCAACAAAAAGTGCAAGCTCTGGTTGTGGGGGGGAGGGGAACATTTCAATTACTTTGTAGTTGTGTACAGCACTGCACTTGCGAAGTGTTTCAATGTAACTGCATGAGGCATGCCACTGTATCAGTTTCACACATTTCATAAAACCCCACTCTCGAGAACAAGGTAACCCTCAGCTTTTACAGAAAGAAAAAAAATTATCTGACGAGAAAAATTTCACATAACTTCCAGTCAAAACCAAATGTACAATAAGTGGCTGAAACACCATAAATAACAGGACAAAATCTAGAGAGAGGAAAAAGAAATCCAGAAAAACAGAACAGATGGAAGACAGAAAATACTAGCAAAAAACAGAAACACATCTTGATAACAGCCCATCTTTAAATTGACAACATCCATTCCAAAAGTGGCCATGACAAGCAAACACACATTCCCTGGTGTTTGCAAAATCCCAAATCACCCAAACACACAACCAGACACACACACACATATATCCATGCCTGTATACACACATCCAACTGTAAAATCCATCTGCACATTATATGTGTGACATGCACTTACACACGCATATGCAACATATACACACACACATGCAGGCACAGCACTCATGCGTGCAGGCTGGTGATGGCTTGTAGATGGCGAAGAGTGCATAAGGTCTGGTGGCTCTCTCCTTTGCTGCTCCCTTCCCCACCAGACTACACAGACAGGATGGACATGCACAGACATTGTCCCTTTCTACTCTGTGTCCAGCACTTTGCCCAGTGTCCACTTCATACTGCTGCATAATGGTCTTCCGCATCCTTACAGATCGCGACCACCTGCAATGACACAAGGAGGCAGCAGAGTGCACACAGTGTACTTGCGGTTCATTGACAAATGTTCCATGAAAACTTATCATGTTTATACAAACACTATTCTAATGATTGCACGTGTTATGCACACACACACACAAAACTTGTCTTGAACAGGCACGACTCCAGGAGCTCACGCCTGACGGCCAACGCTCGAGACCAGAAATAAAACGGCCCTTTTCAGGGCCAAAAGATTTTTTTTTAAAGAAAGAATAGAATTGGTCGGAAGTATTGTCACGACTTATCTTTTTTGAACAGACATTGTAGTGAGAAAACTGAACCACTTTGCAATTTTTCTTCCAGGACTTTTAAGACACAGAAAATAGACTTGCATGCAGAGCATCATTTTCTTTTCAAAGACAATTAGGAATTGCCCAAATGCCAAGCAGCCAGGAGGTTTAGATGAAGAGGAAGGATTGCAGAGGCATTGTCCCAAGTTGTCCTATCATTGCTACAACAGAGCAGGCAAAAGTCACTACATGAACTTCACTACTATTCAGAATCATCTCATGACTGATCAGTAGGGTATAGGACTAAATGTTACAGACCTACTTTCATGGAATGCAAGGCAATGCAAATTTTCAAGAACATGCCTAGGTTCTTATCTAACATTCAGCCACCTGGCAGCTACTCTAGATGACCACAGATGGGAAACAATTTGCACAGCAACCCATGCTTTCAGCTCCATACTGCCTTCAAGGCACTGTACTGTCCTAAAGCACAGCAACCCATGCTTTCAGGTCCATACTTCCTTCAAGGTACTGTACTGTCTTAAGCACAGCAACCCATGCTTTTAGCTCCATACTGCCTTCAAGGCACAGTACAGTCCTAAAGCACAGCAACCCATGCTTTCAGCTCCATACTATCTTCAAGGCACAGTACAGTCCTAAAGCACAGCAACCCATGCTTTCAGCTCCATATTTCCTTCAAGGCACTGTACTGTCCTAAAGCACAGCAACCCATGCTTTCAGCTCCATACTATCTTCAAGGCACAGTACAGTCCTAAAGCACAGCAACCCATGCTTTCAGCTCCATACTGCCTTCAAGGCACTGTACTGTCCTAAAGCACAGCAACCCATGCTTTCAGCTCCATACTGCCTTCAAGGCACTGTACTGTCCTAAAGCACAGCAACCCATGCTTTCAGCTCCATACTGCCTTCAAGACACACTACTGTCCTAAAGCACAGCAACCCATGCTTTCAGCTCCATATTTCCTTCAAGGCACTGTACTGTCCTAAAGCACAGCAACCCATGCTTTCAGCTCCATATTTCCTTCAAGGCACTGTACTGTCCTAAAGCACAGCAACCCATGCTTTCAGCTCCATATTTCCTTCAAGGCACTGTACTGTCCTAAAGCACAGCAACCCATGCTTTCAGCTCCATACTGCCTTCAAGACACACTACTGTCCTAAAGCACATCAACCCATGCTTTCAGCTCCATACTTCCTTCAAGGCACTGTACTGTCCTAAAGCACAGCAACCCATGCTTTCAGCTCCATACTGCCTTCAAGGCACTGTACTGTCCTAAAGCACAGCAACCCATGCTTTCAGCTCCATACTGCCTTCAAGGCACTGTACTGTCCTAAAGCACAGCAACCCATGCTTTCAGCTCCATACTTCCTTCAAGGCACTGTACTGTCCTAAAGCACAGCCATCCAAGCTGAGTGCTCTTTCCTTGGTTTCTCTCTTGAGACTGTAAACTGCTGTCCAGTCCAATGGGCAAAGCACCTTTTCAGCAGCTGGACCACTTGTGTGAAATTCACTCCCATGAATCATCTCGAGTTTTGTGTCTACACACAAATGTAGAAGACTCCTGAACCCCTTCTTATTCAACAAAATCACTTCAATCATCTGACCTGTGTGTTTTGGTGCATTACAAGATTTGATGATACTGATGTATTTTACCACTCTGAAAAATTCCCAGATCTAACAGGTCAAGAAACATTGAGCAGAGACACCATTGAAATCTACCCTAGCCACCCAAGCATTCCATCAAGAGGCACTGGGACATATGAACTCTTCCGCACACCATGCCGAGATGCATACACGTAAGTAACCAGGCTACGTCACTCCACTCACCTTCTCAAAGAACTCCCGCCGGGCCCGCCAGTAGGCCCCCATCATGGCACTCATGTCAGCGACCCGGTTATCCTGGAAGTGGTTTGTCTCTGCCATGACGCCAAAGGAGATGGTGTCCCCACGTTGCATTACAGCCTGCACCTCAGCTTCGCTCATCTTCCCTTGCTCAAGCAGGTTCTTGCACTCCTTGGCCTTGCCCATAGCTCCCTGTGGCATGAGACACACAGGCACTGAAAACCCACACCTACGGAGTGGTGGGATGTGAGGTGAATGGGGCGGGAGGGTACAATGCAGTGGATATTGACAAGTAAACAAAACGTCAAGAGGATCGATTTAATAAAAACCGCTGGCGCTGAACCTCCAGGTTTTGGCATTAAAAACCCCCCAATACAGCTGCGAGGGCCTTCAGTAAACCTGGAGGGAAAAAAATCTAATACAGGACGTTTCGTACCCTAGTCGTTGTGCACCTCATTTAGTCGATTCGTACCTTTTCTACTCTAACCCTAACTCTAACCCTAACCCTAACTCTAACCTGTTAGGGTACGAAACGACTAGGTACAAAAACGACCCGCATCGTAAAAAATATTTCTTTCTCCTTCACCAATGTTTTGCAAATTCACCCTTCTCAAAAATCTCCTCGCAAATGACGTCACGTTATTCGACGTCAAATGATGACGTCACACATTTTGCAAATGGAGTCTGTTGTANNNCCTATAAACTGTCCTCGCAAATGACATCACGTTATTGATGACGTAGCACATGTTGGAATTTCGCCATCCCCAGGTGTTTCGAAATTCGTGTCCTGGCATATAGGATCGAAATTGTACTTGCAAATGACGTAACGTTATTAATGACGTCAAATTTGGCTTTTCCGTCAATTGTCATTTCAATAATTTTTAGAGAGGTGCTTCGATTATACGACCTTAAAAAAACCACTTTCTCTTCAAGCCTCGATTCTGAAAATTTGATACATTCAATCGGACCTAACTTCCAGTTAGTGTGCAAAATCTCAAGGAAATCCGTCTAGTAGTTTTTGAGATATAAGCCGTGGAGACGGGACAGACAGACAGACACACACACACACAGACAGACAGACTAATAAAGTCTGTAGGACCTCCAGTAAACCTGGAGGGAAAATATTGTCTGTAATAGCATCAGGTGTGTGTGCTACTGAAAATCACCTAAGTATGAGTAGAAGACTTTGGTAGTCAATGCTGACACTGAGCTGTCGACTAGAACACATACAAGATAGAACTCAAAATGAAACGTGTACTTGATTTGGACAAGGAAATGCATGTACATCAACTTACACATGAATATGTGATAGATAGATAGATAGATAGATAGATAGATAGATAGATAGATAGATAGATAGATAGATAGATAGATAGATAGATAGATAGATAGATAGATAGATAGATAGATAGATAGATAGATAGATAGATAGATAGATAGATAGATAGATAGATAGATAGATAGATAGATAGATAGATAGATAGATAGATAGATAGATAGATAGATAGATAGATAGATAGATAGATAGATAGATAGATAGATAGATAGATAGATAGATAGATAGATAGATAGATAGTAGATAGATAGATAGATAGATAGATAGATAGATAGATAGATAGATAGATAGATAGATAGATAGATAGATAGATAGATAGATAGATAGATAGATAGATAGATAGATAGATAGATAGATAGATAGATAGATAGATAGATAGATAGATAGATAGATAGATAGATAGATAGATAGATAGATAGATAGATAGATAGATAGATAGATAGATAGATAGATAGATAGATAGATAGATAGATAGATAGATAGATAGATAGATAGATAGATAGATAGATAGATAGATAGATAGATAGATAGATAGATAGATAGATAGATAGATAGATTGAGATATATATATATATATAGAGAGAGAGAGAGAGAGAGAGAGAGAGAGAGAGAGAGAGAGAGAGAGAGAGAGAGAGAGAGAGAGAGAGAGAGAGAGAGAGAGAGAGAGAGAGAGAGAGAGAGAGTGTGTATGTGCTTGTTTCTGTGTTGTCAACAAAAGTGACTGCAGCAAGAATACAGTTTTGAAATCTCTCTCTCTCTCTCTCTCTCTCTCTCTCTCTCTCTCTCTCTCTCTCTCTCTCTCTCTCCTCTCTCCCTCTCTCTCTCTCTCTCTCTCTTTCACACACACACACTCTCTCTCTTTGTATCTGTCTGTCTGTCTGTCTGTCTGTCTGTCTGTATGTATGTATGTATGTATGTATGTATGTATGTATGTATGTATGTATGTATGTATGTATGTATGTATGTATGTATGTATGTATGTATGTATGTATGTATGTATGTATGTATGTATGTATGTATGTATGTCTGTCTCTCTCTCGCTCAAACACAAACACACACACTCTCTCTCTCTCTCTCTCTCTCTCTCTCTCTCTCTCTCTCTCTCTCTCTCTCTCTCTCTCAAACACACACACACACACACACACACACACACACACACACACACACACACACACACTCACACACACAGAGTGCTCTCTGTTTTGCCAGAAGTGCAATGGCAGCAGCTGATACTAACCTCATGGACTTTGAGTACATCAGGGAAGGTCTGCAGAATGCCTTTGTATTCATGCAAGCGTTCTACCAGCATTGCCGCATCCTTCTTGGGCTGCGGAAGAAGAATCAATTGTAAATCTTTCAAGACACATCCAAATATGGGAATAATTCTGGAGCTATTACCCAGGCATCATCATGCAGTGCCCAGTTATGTGAAGAACATCAAGTGATGTGGCCAAGGTGAACACCAGGGGTGTTCAGAGCCACTCAAATGTTCACTCCAAGTGACGTGGCCAAGGTGAACACCAGGGGTGTTCAGAGCCACTCAAATGTTCACTCCAAGTGACGTGGCCAAGGTGAACACCAGGGGTGTTCAGAGCCACTCAAATGTTCACTCCAGGCAAGAAAATGCAGTCACTTGCCCGACAGACTAGTGAATTTTTTTATTATTAAGTAAAGAACTTTGATGCAGTTTCCATCTGTCATACTTATTTCCTCGCCTCTGCGACTTGATTACAACAATCTTGTCATCTGCTGCTGTGTCCGCCATCTCTCTCAAGCCTTTTTGGATCAGTTATGAGTATTTTCCTTTAGGCCAAGCACCCACCAGCACAAAACATGAACAGAATGGATGGAAACAATAATTATCTTTAACTCTAAGATGTTCAGTGTTCGTTAAGTTCATGTTACAATCTTTTCTTTTTTTCTAGATGTCAATCTAACATGATACCAAAGAAACTTTCATGAGTTACACACATACTAATTATGTTTCACCGACTAATGCAGCCCTTTCCTTTCTATCCAGTTCAGATGATGAACAAGCTATTCGCCTTGTCATGGTGATATAGGGGGAAAAAACTTGTCATGGTGATATGGGGGGAAAACCTTCCTACATTTTTTACTGTACTGTAATAACTTTATGACATACACGAGGTAGACAGATTAAACTTTGTTTGAATTTACATTAAAAAGTGTCTGTGTGGTATAAAAGATTTCAAAAGCACACAAACAATTATGAAAGAAAAGTTGATTTTCTCCATACCATGTGCCACCTTCACCCTCCTCCATTCTATCATTTTCCCCACTTCCTTGCTGTACACAGGTTGCTGATTAAAACCTCTTGTTCACATAATTTTCTATCATTACGTCACAAAAGAAAAGTTGCTTGTTTCCAGTTACTTGATCAACCCTAAATGTTGGTGCTGACCCTACAACTATTTTCCCAACTGCTGAAACACACACACACACACACACACACGCACACACACACACACACACACACACACACACACACACACACACACACACACACACACACACACACACACACACACACACACACACACACAAATAGTGCACACCTAAAATTTGTAAATCCTTCTCTAGAATCGATAACAACTTTAATTGAATTGTGTGTCTGCAAAACATTTTTTATAGTGTATGAAACAACAGGATTTTTTTCATGATACATTATTTTACATGGCTACAAAATGCCAAACTTTCTTTAAATAGTTGGGGGGGGGGGGGGGGGGGTGTTGTTTATTCTTATCTACCTAATTTACTTTTTGTTATGGGAAGTTACTTGAAACTTTTTTTTTTGCCTTCAGCCTTTTTTACCTTTCCTTTATATGCAGTGTAATTTTCTATGCAAAATTGAAAAAATAAGAAAAATAAAACTAAAATAAAAACGTTTTCTTCGGTGTTTCATGTAGAGTGAACTTAAATAGAATGAAGAGAATTAACCTTATGTTAGATTCTGGTAACAATAAAACCTCAGGTAGATGAATTTGACAAATTTGCCTGTGTAGGATGCAGGCAGACAAGTCCAACCTGACTAGAAACCTGACTGCTAGAGACCTGACTGCTAGAGACCTGACTGCTAGAGACCTGACTGCTAGAGACCTGACTGCTAGAGACCTGACTGCTAGAGACCTGTGGCAAGCTTACCTGGGCCTCCAGCAGGTCTGCAATGTTCTTCAACGCATCACCCGTGTAGTCCATGGCCGCAGTCAGAGCCTTGGAACCTGCACACACCAAGAACAATTTAATGGAAGAAGTCCCATCCCCTTACAAGCCACAGACCACACAGCTATCACATCACGATGCCAGATGCTGCTCTGACAAGACAGTCAGTTAACCAAGGCAGATTTCCCATTTTTGCAATCAAATTCTTCCACCTCATTACTTCAGCCTAATCCCCAAGTTGGGGTAGTGGCGGTGGTGGTGGTTCAAAAAGGTGTGTGTTTGTGTGTGTGTGTGTGTGTTTGCATGTGTGTGTGTGTGTGGTGTGTGTGTGTGTGTGTGTGTGGTGTGTGTGTGTGTGTGTGTGTGTGTGTGTGCGTGTGTGTGTGCGTGTGTGTTTGCATGTGTGTGTGTGTGTGTGTGTTTGCATGTGTGTGTGTGTGTTTGCGTGTGCGTGTGTGTTTGCATGTGTGTGTGTGTGTGTTTGCATGTGTGTGTGTGTGTGAGTGTGCACACTCAAGCATGTGCATGTGCCTGTCAGTTAATTGGTGAGTGAGTGAGTGTGTGTGTGTGTGTGTGTGTGTGTGTGTGTGTGTGCGTGTATGTATGTATGTATGTATGTATGTATGTATGTATGTGAGTGTGTGTGATTGTGTGTGTGTGTGATTGTGTGTGTGTGTGTGTGTGTGTGTGTGTGTGTGTGTGTGTGTGTGTGTGTGTGTGTGTGTGTGTGTGTGTGTGTATGAGAAAGATATCAGTGCAGACTGTACAGCATGAATGCTAGCTACAATTGTCATTAGAGAAATGTACCACTGTGAGTAGTGGCAGTATTTTGACAATTCTCTACACCTGAAACAAAAATTTACCTCATTGAACCAATTAGTTGCATCTCCTTGTTCAGTGTTCTTCACATTGCTTATCTCTTTCAGAATCTAAGCAAATTTTCCCCACATTTTAGGCAGCCAATGATTACAAATTGCTTTTAAAAACATCTGTCTCTGTCAGTAGAGAATCCAAATCTTCACTCATTTCATACATCCACAAGATCACAAATGGTTTTGCACAAGATTAACTTACGTTCTCTCTCATCCTTGTTGAAGGTGATTGCCATTTGCTTGCAGCATGTACTCAATTTCTGATACTCTCTCTTGTAGCCTGTAAATACACCAGTAGACACGAATGTGACACGTACAGCAAGCGGGTCAGTGGGAATCAGGACCAAGCACACCCGCCCTATTACAATGACATAGCTTTGTCCAAATGTCAAGCTCACACCAATTGCAAAATGCATGACATCAAATAGCAAGCTGTCCAGTCATAAACCTCATGTTAACAAAGGGAAGATAAGTGGACTAGAGTTGCGTCCCTTTTTCCAATACACGTGATGGGAGTAAAAAATGCCACACATTGGATGCTTTGCTATTTTCTCTCACCTAAAGTAAAGACTATTCAACACTTGAAGAAAAAAAATGCATGTGGGAAAAAAGCAAAACATTTAATAGAATTAAAAGCTGCCATTACTTTGAAGTAACAAAGTAACTTTAAAAGTACAGCTCCACACAAAAATCATATCTGGTGTCACTTCACCTAGATTTGTGGTAAAACAGGTTTCTCTGAGATCTACATCATGGATGACAACAATAACTTTAACAATTGAAAAGTTGAGGCCTTAAATAGCCTACAAGGCCGATAGGCCCATATCAAACTCCAATTATCCATCCATCCAATAAAATCTACAATCAAATTGGTCTGCATGTTTGAGAAACAACCCTGCTGTGTGGTGGTCAAGATCAATGCTCAACTCATCAGTGCTAGCAACTCATGCCCAGTCAGCTTTCACCACAGGCAGACTGAAAACCACTCCAACTGGAACTCCTGTGGGTTGGGGATAAGAATAGACTCACCACATCTCCCAAGTAGATTCAAAAAAGGCATATACTGAGAGAGCAAGGCAAGTTGAGATGACGAGCTCTAACTCTAACCAGCTCTAACTCTAACCACCTCTAAATCTAACCACCTCTAACTCTAACCAGCTCTAACCAGCTCTAACTCTAACCAGCTCTAACTCTAACCAGCTCTAACTCTAACCAGCTCTAACTCTAACCAGCTCTAACTCTAACCAGCTCTAACTCTAACCAGCTCTAACTCTAACCAGCTCTAACTCTAACCAGCTCTAACCAGCTCTTACTCTAACCAGCTCTTACTCTAACCAGCTCTTACTCTAACCAGCTCTTACTCTAACCAGCTCTTACTCTAACCAGCTCTTACTCTAACCAGCTCTTACTCTAACCAGCTCTTACTCTAACCAGCTCTTACTCTAACCAGCTCTAACTCTAACCAGCTCTAACTCTAACCAGCTCTAACTCTAACCAGCTCTAACTCTAACCAGCTCTAACTCTAACCAGCTCTAGTGAGTTTGTAGTCAGCAGCATCACATAGACTACAATGGCTGACTTCATTCGTCATCACTCATCCATCATCTCTGACTACAGGTAACTTACCTCCACTCTCCCTCTTGGCCAGGTCATTGATGCAACCAATCATCTGCTTCACATTTTCTGAGAAGTTCGTCACAAACTTACAGAACAACTCCATTTTGCCATCACTGAAAAGGGACAAGCAAATCAAAAAAGCATCAGTGGTGTGCTGTAAATCCAAACTGTTCATAACCTTGTCCAGAAACCCACAGAAAATTGATACCATGATGATATCCATTTTCATTATCACTTATACTATTTTAATACAAAAAAAGATTAGGCATGTTGTAAATGCATGAACCCACCATGGAGAGAAAAATTCACAGCATTTTGCTCAAAGAATACATGCAACAATAATCTACTACTGTATACATGTTACTGTACCATGATACGTAGAAGCTATACAATTTCACTTCCAAACACAGTGTTACAAACTCACCACAAAATAGTTATAAAGATATATTGAATCAAAGATTTCCACTGTCCATAAGCTAAATACAAGGAGCACAAAAGTTACATGGCTATGAACTAGATGTAGTTATAAGAACAATTGTCAAGACTACCACTGTGGAACCAACACTGAGAGCCAAACATAATGTTTTAAAAGACATTTACAAGGAAGAAAGTCATGACTACAGATATGGTAAAAAAACCTACATGCACAAACCCACACACACACTCTCTCTCTTTCTCTCTCTCTCTCTCTCTCTCTCTCTCTCTCTCTCTCTCTCTCTCTCTCTCTCTCTCTCTCTCTCTCTCTCTCTCTCTCTCTCTCTCTCTCACACACACACACACACACACACACACACACCCTGTTGCAATACACATCTAGATGGCTCCCACTCAAAGTAAAGGTGTCCAGCTTTCACAACAATGATGAAATGGTGCTTACACATCTCGCATGGATAATGCCATTGGAGGAGTTTGTAGTAGTAGGAAAAACTTTCCACCCTGGTACTCGTCCCTCTCTGCCTTTCGTTTGCCTGTCTTCCATTTCTGCAACAGCCCAGGAGAATGCATTCTATGGGCAATACAAATTTCATTCAATCACACTCCTGGGAGGAGTTGCATACATTTGGGCTTCCTTGGTGTGTACTGACGAGCAAATCACTAGTTGGCAACAATTAGGCACACTTGGACTATGCACTTTTCCATAGAACCATGAGTGGTGCAGCATTGAATACCTCAATCCATTGAATTAAAGGTATGGACAAACATAATACACACATATTTTCCTCAGACTGAACATTCTAAAAACACATTTAAATCAAAGGATCTACTCAATCCAATCCTTTTGCCACAAAGTGCCTTTGGAGAGCATAGATTTTAATTTTTTTATATAATAATTTTAAAATCTGATTTGTACGAACTCACTGCCTCTGAATTCAAATATAACATTCACTCATAAATTGTCAAAGCAATTCACTGCGGTATGGGCCTTCAAAGCATGCCCTTTCATTGGTCTGCCACAGATTTACACAGCACCAATAGCACAAGAAATGTTATGCATTAATGAAAGTTCCTAATACACCTTGTGCAGAACAAAAAGAGAAAAGAGGATTATGTACTGTGATTACTTAACACGGCACTAGGAGCCCAATGGCTCACCTTCTCATCCGTGCAGGTGAGGAAGTGGAGGAAGCATTCAGATTGGCTGATGACAGGGTGGCACACCATCCTGTTCACCCACAGTTGCAGCTGTCTCATGCGCTCCTGTATGAAGTCCTCCTCGTATCGGCCTGCACAGAAAAGGCGTTTTGATTTTGTGATGCTCAACCTCACAACAGGAATAATAATATCAAAAGGTATGGTTTCCTGACAAACACATTTCATGCATCTATTTCCTTCCCTGTCCATTTTTAATTCAGGACTTCCTCCTGTTGCATCATGTCCAACGTGAGGTAATTTTCCAGCCTCACAGTACTCATACACACCTTAGGTTCAGTCAACAAATAGACTACTTGTTATGTAATGAGATGAAATGGAGGAAAGGTGAAAATGAGAAAGGATAGACGAAAGAAACCCAGGAGTAGAAGCTATGTAAGCAGAACAGTCCAGAGCAGGAGGAAGTCCTGAAAGAGAGAGCAGCTCAACAAGGCACAAAGGAGGAGGGAGGGGGGGGGGGGGGGGGGGGGAGAGAGAGAGAGAGAGAGAGGAGAGAGAGAGAGAGAGAGAGAGAGAGAGAGAGAGAGAGAGAGAGAGAGAGAGAGAGAGAGAGAGCCAGAGATGAAGCAGGAGAAATGAATAATTTTTTAATTGATGTATATGAGGTTTAATGGCCTATCAGCTTTTGTAGGCTAACTATGGCCACAGGTCATGACAATCTCCTGAGCTGGTCATAACAAGAGCAAGTTTTGATTACCCAAGCTACCTGCCTATAGTGAATTGTGTTGGGAGACGCTGGGTGTCTAGTGTTACCCCCACCCACATGGAGAATAAGCAAGATGAGAAGCAGAACCAAAGGCAGGAGAGACACGAATGACAGGAGCAGAAAAAGAAAATGCAGAAGAAACAAGGAGCAAAAAGAGTTGGACAAAAAAAAAAACACAGAAGGAACATCGTAAAGAGCAGTAGCAAGAGGCGACAGAGGCAAATTCCCCAAGGCCACAGACCTGCGATGGCTTTGTCTGGCAAGGGAGGAATGGGAATGCAGGGAAACTTCTCCACCAGCCTCTCTTGCAGCCAGTCAAAGTGTTTGTACCGTCGACTCACAACTATGTTGCTGAACTGAAACAGCAAATTTCACAGGTAAACTTCACTTCCGAAAATAATACAGAATTTAAATGATCCTTGTGTGAATGGGTGGATTCATTTTTCATCCTGCCATTTGCATATTGATGATGACACCAACAGGATACTCAAAGAGCAAAGAAATGTTAAGGGTCACACTGATCAAGTTAACCAACTCTGATCTGAATCAGAAACTGGTATTTTTGTTTGAATGTACACAAGAATACAACATTGATACGACATTGATACGACATAGATACGACATTGATACAACATTGATACGACATTGATACAACATTGATACAACATTGATACAACATATTCCTGCAGCCCTCCATGCCCCTCTCATCAGCTGCAACCCTTGCCCACAAGGCTTTCACACAAACTTGTGATAAACATACAAACATGTAATGGCATGCATGCATGCACTCTCACTCTCATAATCTTACACAAAATGCACACGCTCTCTCACTTTCGCTCTCTCGCTTGCGTGCTGTCTGTCTGTCTGTGTGTGTCTGTCTGTCTGTCTGTGTGTCTGTCTGTCTGTCTGTGTGTCTGTGTGTCTGTCTGTGTGTCTGTGTGTCTGTGTGTCTGTCTGTCTGTCTGTCTGTCTGTCTGTCTGTCTGTCTGTCTGTCTGTCTGTCTGTCTGTCTGTCTGTCTGTCTGTCTGTCTGTCTGTCTGTCTGTCTGTCCATCTCTCTCACGCACATGAGCAGGATACAACCAACGTGATGGTAACCTTTACAGGTTGCACAGAAAACTTTAACTTTCTCAGTAACTGAGACAAGTCACCCATGCGTGTTGCGCTTGCCACAACACATTGCCAGTTTGCAAAGCACTTGTACATAATTGCTTTTTGTCCACATTTATCCTCCCGAAGTAATGGACCGATGGCCTAAACATTAAAGTTGTTCAGTTCACTCTCTCTCTGTCTTACCCCCACCCCCCCACCCCAAGTTTTGACTGTAAACTCTAATGATTATGGCTGAGTTTTGTTTGAATATCCAAACGTGGGTTTTTGCCACACTGATGAATCACTGTTATATACGTAGTTCAATTGAATGTTGGCCTATGAATAACATTCAGTTCAGTTCCCTCTCTCCCTTCCTTCTTTCATTGTCACTGAAAGACAAGTACACACACACACACACATCCTGTTCATAGAAGTCATCTCCCACACAAAGACAAAGCCTCAACATTAAGTCAGCCATGATGGAGCGGGGACACAGTACCGAGGGTGTGAGCTGGTAGATGATGTAGCTCTTCAGGCCTTTCATTTTAGTCTCTTTCTTGGGTGATGAGACAACACAGGTGTAGGGGCTGTGGGTGTTCTGCCAGCATGGGCCATCTGGCGACTCCTGCAGGAAAAAAGGGTATACAAGAACGAATGGAGGGAGGGATGAATGGATTGATGAATGAATGAATGGATGGGTGAATGGTTGGATGGATATACGGATAAATGCATGATTTATCAAGTCTTTTGTGCCATATTCTGCACAAGTAATGAATTTCTGAAGTTCTGAATTTTACATGCAGTGCACGGGATGGGGAACAGAAATAGAAACTGGTCATATTAATAGAGATGGAGGGTGGGGGTGGGGGTGGGAGAAGGGGGGAGGTGGAAATAGTTAGGGCAGGCAATGCTCCTCTTCCGTTTTAAACGAAGCGTGTATAAATAATTCCAGTAGATGTACACGAATAACATTTTTACCATCCATACTTTACTGCACATAGTAACTCACTAGTGCAATTTTACTTTTTTTCTTGTGTTTCACTAATACAGTTATCTAATGTTTGTTTCAATCCTTTCTAATTATTCGAAGCTGTATTCCAACAGGAAAAACCTCAATGTGTTTAGACAAAAAGAATCATGAACCCTTGAATCTGAGAAGGATCCCACATAGTAAGTATCACCTTCTTCAATAATCAATTTCAAAGCCATTCAATACAATGACTCAAAGTTACCTCCCCTTAGATCATGACTGAGCTAGCTAGCCAAGCAAATGACTGTTTCAACCCTGTCTGATGGATGGATGGATGGATGGATGGATGGATGGATGGATGGATGGATGGATGGATGGATGGATGGATGGATGGATGGATGGATGGATGGATGGATGGTGTTTTACGGCCTATCAGCCTCTGTAGGCTATGTAAGGCCATTAAGCACAGAAATCAATAGAAGTAGAGCAGTTTAGAGTAAACGTGAAGCAAGCCAAGATGTCCCTAGTTATTCACCTCTTACAAATCACATAGGGAGATGCGGTGAACCCTGTCTGAGAAGGGCTGACCAGGAATTTTACATCTTGGAGTAATAAGGATTATATAGGGTGCAACATTCAAGCAACATTCTCTAAAATTTCCGTGCATTAGCAATACTGGTGTTACAGAACCCGATATCAAGATGCCACTTGCTTACACACAAAATGGCTATGAAAGAAAGAAGGCCTCTACTTGCTGAGCAACCAGGCTATGCAAAAAGCAGGAAAAGTGAATGAAGGCCTCACATATGCCTCAACAAATGCATGTCAATAAATCACACTACAATTGCTCTCTCTCTCTCTCTCTCTCTCTCTCTCTCTCTCTCTCTCTCTCTCTCTCTCTCTCTCTCTCTCTCTCTCTCTCTCTCTCTCTCTCTCTCTCTCTCTCTCATATGGTGCAGTTTACAGGAGTATGCAATTCTCTGACAAAACTCCCTGGGGACTGAGTTTGGTTCCTCCACATTAGTTTTTTAAAGAGGAAATGGCTACTCACAAAGATCTTGATGAGGTCACTCTCTGGCACCTGTGCGTTGACCTGCCCCATAAGAAATGCCTCACCTCCAGACTTGGCAAACTGGGAGAACCTACAAATGAAAGTAAAGGTGTTTTCCTGTAGTAATTTCCCAATCACACATTGGTGCTACAGCCACTTATACCACCATCTCAGGTCACTGCATTTTTTTGGTGATCTGCAGGTTCAGAGTAAACATGGTTATGTGCCAGTACATTGTTAATCCAATGGGTGCATTCATATCAAATGCATGTTTAATTATGCATCAAAAGCTTGTAGTGATGAATACACCATCACTGCTTTCATAACTACCTTAGGCCAAGCCATTAATAGTTGTGCTTACTGCAACCCGACCGACCTAAATTTTTCTTACTCTAAACTTCTATATCAATCACTGCTTTCATAACTACCTTAGGCCAAGCCATTAATAGTTGTGGTTACTGCAATCCGACTGACCTAATTTTTTCTTACTCTAAACTTCTATATCAATCATGCAAAAAGGAGAAAAAGAAGAAATTGATGGCAAACAATGAATTAACTGCATGTTGTTCCATCTTCCCTGCCCAATGGGCACCCAGGGAATCCACTACAGTTTTTTAAAGCGTTTTCAGTGAAAGAAAGCATGGTTTATGTTCACACTGGCCTCTTCTAAAAAGAAAAAAGAAACAAAATTAGGCCGACCTACCAACCCAGTTCTTTTTACCATGTTACCTTAACCATAACTTCTTTTTTTGGGGGGAGGGGCTTATCTAATTCAAGGTGGCAGCAACCAAAGCAAGAGACTGATGCATATAGCTCAATGATAACTCTAGGACTCACAAAGAAGTCCTGGTCACATTGTGACATGGAGCAACTGAAATGCAGATTCTTCACACTGAACACTGCAATGAGTAAAACGACCAAGAATCAATGTGAACTACTCCTAAAGTCCTTTCTAGATCACTTCTGAGGCAGTTCTCTACAAGGCCACATTTAGCCAAGTCACTGCAGTCGCAGAGAACAACTATCCAACCTTCTCACCAAATCTGCCAATCAGTAACAACCCTCATTCTATGGGCCACATCTGCAAAGCAGATTTTGTTTGCTCTCAAATAAAAGTATGTTGGAAAAAAAACTACCAAGTTCTGTTGAAATACAACAATGAATCAACCTTGATATCCATAATCTTTAACCTTTTTTTTCAGCATCTTTCAAATTCTGCAAATCCTTCTGATCTAGCAAAGAGCTGGCAATATTTTGCACTCTTACAGTCCAAACTAGCAAAACCTTACCACCAACTAGGCACTGCAGTGTCAAGTTGCATACAGGCCAGCTGCTTGCTAGCATAGGCCTGTGTCAACACCTGACAACATAGACTTTACATCTGCACATGTAGAGGTTGTCAATTGTTGCCATGTGTTGACACCATCTCATGCTTGCCAGTGGCTTGCACTAAGAAACTTGGCACAGATGAAGTAGGACAGAGAACTTCTGGGATTCTAGGGTTATGTAAAGCAAGAGAGTCTGTAAGAGATATAGGCACCATATTATTAATGATCAGTTCATAAAGAGTCCCCAAGATGGCCAAAATGTCAGAACAATGCACTTGCACTTTCACGTTCAAGGAGACAATATATTTGTGCTACCTGGTTCTAACCTTGACATTATGGATGCAGCTTACTCAGTGAATGTCTAAGCTACCTCACACTTCCATATATGGTGATGCTCACCTGTTGTAGCTGCTCTTTACAGTTCCATATTTGGACATGTCACCTGCAGCAGGCAGCCCCTTCTCGCGACGTGCAGCTGTCAAGCCAAAGTTTCCTGCACCTTGAAGGTCCTGAACGGGACAGAAGAACATTGGATGAAAGAACTGGGATCTTCCCTCTGCTGTGCATGAGTGTCTGGTGTGCATGCTCTCAAGAGATACAGACACAACTCCACTGTCAGGACGGAGAGTACTTCCATCATGCTTTATAATGCTTCCTCCACTCCTCAAGCAGAGGGTACTAGTGCAAAAATTACATGGCAGCAAAATGTGTTTTTGTGTAATGACCAAGGGTTATTTGTGCAGACAATACACCAACGCCTTCAGTTTAATGCAAATATTTCAATAATGCAAAACAATTTATCCTCCATTTAAGCAAGAATAGAGAAGCACGGCATGCACTTGTTGAGCCTGTAAAGTCTTTACATCCAACAGCACAGAGTAATTGACAAGCAAGCCATAACAGGGAGTTAAGAGAATGCAAGAGACTATGCAAAAATACCAATTGATCACACAGCAACTGACAAAGCGAATATACCAATTGCTCATACAGCAACAGAGAATGCTAAAATATTCATTGATAATACAGCAACTATGACTGAAATAAATGGCACATTCCGAGACTAGTCACTTCTTCCATTCAGGTGTTGGGCATATCAACATCAGCCTGTTAATCACCACAAACTGTATCCGGGGGGGGGGGGGGGGGGGGGGGGGGGGGGGGGGGGAGAAAGGAGAGAAAAAAATTCAAGCCACTTGTGTATGGAATAAAGCAGATATTAGTGTGTCAAATCTCTCTCAAGACATCAAGGATGCAACACTTCACATGCCCCCAGATCAGAGGAAGGCAAGATGGCCTGCCAAAAAGCAGTGCATGATTTCTGTGTCCACCTGTGCAATGTTCTCCATTCTGGAAACTTTGCTTTAACTAGTTCAAGATTTTGTGGAAAGTCTAACATTTCAGTCGTCATGCTTTCACTCAAAATGGACACGAGTGTAAGGATTGAGTTTGGATAGCACTAAGAGTTACTTGAAACAGGTTGGAGAAGACGAAAATGTGAGTGTGAGACAAAGCTACTCTGAATAAAAAAGAAAGGGAAAATGAAGCCAGCTATACACATCAAAAAGCTGCCAGTCACTGCACATAGAAATCACTCCAAATTACATACAGTCCTTACAACATAAATTCTGGCATAGAGTTCTTTAAAATGCCAGGAAAGGAGAAAAAGATCAACATAAGTCAAGAACTTGGCAGACAAAAAGCTTTCTAATGGTGCACACTGAGCATATACTCATTTTTTCATTCTTTCATCATCTTGACTAAATAGCTAGTTTCTTCCCATCAAGAAAAAAATCTATCATTCCAATGGCCAATACATTTTTCAAGGTCAACATTCTCCCCCATTGGTTTCTTATTTCAGTAAGGGCCAAACCCTGTCAGATAAACTGGCTGAACTTTCCCTCTGTCCAGGCCAGAACCCTGCATCCCAGTGTGCACCATGACAGCCACAGGCCAGAGAAAACGTCTGCTCTGCAACTGTGATCCCATTTTCATACATCGCTGTGCCCTTCCTTGCAGTCTGTGTGAGAGATTTCCTGCAAAGCACTGACTGACTGAGAAATATGGACTACTGTTCATTTTGCTGCTCATCCAGACAGAATATTCAATGCCTAGGGCCAAATATCCTGCCACATCATGTCACAATGCCAGTCTTCAGGAAATGAAAGGACCCCATCAATGCCAACACACCGAGGCAAGAATTAAGGTCAACAGCAGTCCACATGCCAGTGCATGTGCTTCATGAGATGTGCCAATTCCCACATCAACGCCCCCTGTTTTGAGGGAGTTGCACACTCACTGTAGTGGATTGCACAGCAGTGTATGAAAAGGGGAGCACATTTGCAAAGCAGCAGTGGAAATGTTTATCAAGCCTGACTAGAGTGAAAAGCTCACACCAGCTTGAGATCTACCTTGGTGCTACCAGTATTGTGTGCTGTGGCCTTCCCCACATTATCTGATGGTGGTGTCTAGAAAACAAAAAGCTTGTACATGAGTCAAAGCCTCCATGGGCAACTTGCACACAACCAAAACAGGAGATAAATATGGAGGGGAGAAAAGAGAGAGAGGGGGGGGGGGGGGGGGGAGGAGAGAGAGAGAGAGAGAGAGAGAGAGAGAGAGAGAGAGAGAGAGAGAGAGAGAGGGGGGGGGGGGAGAGAGAGAGAGAGAGAGAGAGAGAGAGAGAGAGAGAGAGAGAGAGAGAGAGAGAGAGAGAGAGAGAGAGAGAGAGAGAGAGCAAGAGAGAGCAAGAGAGAGAGAGAGAGAGAGAGAGAGAGAGAGAGAGAGAGAGAGAGAGAGAGAGAGAGAGAGAGAGAGAGAGGAGAGAGAGAGAGAGAGAGAGAGAGAGAGAGAGAGAGAGAGAGAGAGAGAGAGCAAAATTCAAATTAGTAGAGTGCAACAGGACATGAAATTACGATTACGATAAACTTTTGACTGTTCTTCACCAATTAATGACTCTTTCTGTTGCAAACTCTGTATAGATTTCAATGCCATGAGAAACTCAAAAGTAATGTGTTTAATACTGGTGAAGCAAGAATTTCTCAGCAAAAAAGTTCCTGGAAGTAGTCTAACATTTTCCTGTTAGTGCATTCAAATCTTAACATGATTTCATGCCTTCATCCCAAATAGAGATCAAGCAAAGCAAAAGAATGACTGGAACAAAAAGTGTTATAAGCAAACGTAAACAAACGGAAAATATGGTTGAAAAAGATGCATCACAACAAGTATGGCAATGTGCAACATAATACAAAGTGACATAAAATGTTGTTACAATAACTTTTCATCAAGTCTACAAACAGCAGCATTAACTTGTATAAATACATCCCAAGCTGATGGATTACAGATCATACGCATTACTGGAATAGGTCTCCATCTTTCCCACCATGTCATTTCTGACGCAGCAATCAAAAGTGTTATTTAAAAGTATTAAGATCTATGAAAGACAGCAATGAAATTTTTACATGTAGACAATACTACTCCAATTCACTACACAACACTGGCAAATCACTCAAGAGCTAATTCTTACATGTAGACAATACTACTCCAATGTACTACACAACACTGGCAAATCACTCAAGAGCTAATTCTTACATGTAGACAATACTACTCCAATTCACTACACAACACTGGCAAACCACTCAAGAGCTAAGACACAAAGCACTGGCGCACTCACGACACTGCGCCTGCAACATATGCCCCACTGCTGCTCATACACAAATTCAGGCAAGTTGTAGCAATCAAAGGAGAGCAAAAAGGCACTGGAAGCCAAACCTCATTGCTGACTTGGTTGGTGCCAGTGCTGTTGCTGGACTGGTCATCATCCTCATCCCAGTCATCATCCCACTCTTCCACACTAGGTTGGGGCTGGGCTGGGGGGGCATGGTAGGAAGTGCGGCTTGACCCCCCTCCATTCCACTGGTCCTGCCCCCAGCCATTGTTGCCCGCACTGCCCTGGTAACCGTTGGAGGAGGGTGTGGAGGGAGGGCAGGGTGCAGAAGAGGAGGAGGGAGGGGGAGGGGGAGGGAACTGGGGCTCAGGGATGGAGATAACCTGTGAAGGGAAGCAAAGCTTGCAGGATTCTGGCAAAAAGCAGGTCAAGCAGGGTGGACACACAAGATCCAGCATGGCACCAGCCAGACCATCACTGGCCCGTGGGCAATACGCCCCATTCTTATAATGTCAGATACTTCCATACCATAATGAAAATCATGAGGCTGTGCAGAAGAAAACAAGGCGAAAGTCCTAAAATTGACAAAATTAGATATTTCAACCACAAAATTCATTCATACACATTCCACACATCCCCCACACACACACACACACACACACACACACATTTCACACATTCCACACATTCCACACACACACACACACACACACACATTCCACACATTCCACACACACATACACATTCCACACACACACATACACATTCCACACACACACACAAATATTCACAGAGGAAATATATGATTTCTCTATTGTAATGTAAAGCTCAGGAAAACAAAATATACACAACGCAGAGCATTGATGACTTTTCTCAGTGTTTGCTTTGAAAACTGTTTAGCTGACTGTAGCCTTGTTTCTCACGCATGGCCACATTTAAATTCTGGGGAACTTTTTTAATTACCCTTTCACAACTTTGACAGTTCTGAAGAAAAAAAAGTCAAGTTTGTTTTCAATGCCTCAGCATTAATTGCATCACTTGTTGAAACTGCAGCATCCTTACAAAAGATTGCGCACGCTCTCCTACAACAAATGATGGGTACAAAGCAAGCCAAGGCAGCAAGGGCATCATGAAAACCTCTTGGCAGACCAATACAATACTCTCTACTGACACATGATGGCTGGCTGATGCCTCTGAATGAGCTGACTGTGCGGCAAAGCGGATTCTGCTCCTGCTAGTTAAACTCTCTTTACCTGGCTGGAGTGATCTGCCCCTGGACTTCAACTCAACAGAAAAGTGCTGTGGCCAGAGGGAAGCCAGCACAGGATAGAATGGAACAGATAATAGAAAAGTTCTCTCAGGTTATTCAGCAAAGGCGCTCACAAATTCTGGTCTAAAACAGTTGTTCTTACTATCTTAGACAACATGCCATAGTCAGAGACAACAAGAAACCTAGAAGTCTGATGATGCTTTCCACTGGATATCCTAAACTTCTGATTTTTTAAATAAATATACACTGCAAATGTACAAAGTTAGTTTCTTTTTGCATGTCATACTCCAACGGTACACAGAAGCTACTGTTTTCAGAAAGTAAAAATTTCCTCTGACAAATTAAAGACTATTATACCAATATCATTCCAACAGCTGGAGTGACACAGCTAGTGTAGCACAAACCTTTCACTGTCCCTCTGGGATACAAGATAAACATTGCAGCACAAACACCTTCACTCTCATAAAATGCAACTTATTGCTCAGCAAAGTATTACCCTTCTTTCCATTCAAGCTCCACATGGCCACACTGTTACACAACCAAACTTTCCATCATCACTCCACAGAGAGTAGAGTACACTTTCACTGCAGTCTGTAGAATCTCTTTCTCTCACACATTATATGTATTTCATTTTCTCCCTTTCACATGTTTCAAGAATCAAAAAGTTATAAATGAGTAGTGACCAATTTACTATATTCTAGGCGACACAAGTAATAATTTAAAAAACAAGATAAATGTCTGATACATCTCTGATGGTAATTTCATCACTCATCGTACACAAGATTAATGTTGATGCAAGTCATATTTTGTAACCTCCCACCTTCCTCATCAAACAAGAACCAGACAAAATTACAACTCCTCTTCTTTTGCATCAACCAATAATGTTGTTCATAACCCTCCCACAAACCCACTCTATCACTCATGGCAAGGGTGAAAGTCACTGACCCAAACCTATCATCAACCTCCATCTTTAAAAATTAAAAAACACACTAGTATTCTATGCACATTATGACATAGAGGATAGACAACACTGTTCCAACATGCACAGCACAGGTGGGAGTGGACCAGGGATGTCAACAGCAGAGCATGAGAGATGGGGATCACTCATCTGCGAGACAAGGTCAAGGACAGAGTGGGGAAAGAGTGCCAGCAGTGTTCTGTGTGGTCATGGAGGCAGGGTGGCACTGCCATGCAAGGCATTGGCAGAGAGAGCTGAGGCATATGGAGGGAGCAATGGTACAGGCTGGGAGTGGAGATACAGGGAGGCAGTGGTATACTTGGAAATATCAGTGATAAAGGAAGCAGGGAGGTGGTGGTGATGCAGGAAAAAAGTGGAGATACAAGGGGGCAACAATGAGCTGTAGAGCAGGAATGGATGGACGGGCATTATAAAGGGAAGAGGAAGTGTGGTACCACTGGGAGTGCAGGGTAATGCATAGAAAACATGGTCATGGTGTGTGCCATGGCAACTGCAGTATCTCTGCTGCTCATCTCTAATTCTGCAGACTCCTTGCTCAAATAGAGTCACTACCACATCTTTCATAAACTCACATCAATATGATTTTTTTTAAATCATTCCAGTTCATGTCATCAAATCTTTCACCAACATTCTCAATTGTTGACCAAGTATTTGAGCACTATAACCTTATTTCAAGTATAGTGTTCCAGGAAGTTGAACAAAGTCATCTCTCAAGTCTACCCAACATCATCAATGGCTTACTCTTACTCTTAGCAAGGCTCAGAGCACTTCAACTTTGTGTGAAACTGCAGCTATTCCAGCACTGTTGACCAAGTCATCGATACTCAGTACTCCACATGAACCTGAGCTCTTTCATCTTGCTTCCAGGAGCAACTTTTCCAGCTGGGAAAGGTAGACTGCAAGCATCAGGGGAGGGCGGAGTGCAAGGAAGGGCTATGGGAAGCTCCAAGCATGCCTGAAGAACTGCATCATCCCCAGGCATTGCAGTTTTAGGGGGAGGGGAGCCCCCCACTTACAGACTCCTGATCCAGCACCGTGTCCAGCTCGAAGATGGGCTGGGGTGGGGGGTGCTCTTCAGGGAGAGGGGCATCCAATACATCAAAGAAGTCAGGCTGAACATCAGGTGCTGGAGGTGGAGGCTCATCCGGCTCAGCAAAGCCAAAGTCCACCTCATACCCCCCCACTGCAGGAGCCTGAGCATCTGCCCCCTCCCATGGGGCTGACGACACTATCTACCAATACAAGGCAAGGGATGATGCAGGTAAAACCTGCTCAGGTCCAATGCAGGGAAGCCACTCATTCTGTGTAGAAAGCGAAGTTCCATTCATATAGATCTACATTTCATCAGTGAACGTGGCAATTAAGAAAATCAGCTACACAAAATACTTGAACAATATCTGAAGGAACCACAAGATTGCAGGGACCCTTGATGCAAGAAAACATACAAACTACAGGAGAAATTTGTCTGTTGAGGGCTGCTGATACTTCACAAGACCCAGCTTGGATCAACTTCCACATCCTATCACTGCTGGTCTACACATCTGTGAATCATTCAAGAGCGTAAGACTTTCCAGGCAGTAAAGACAGGATCTTTTTCCAGCACACCCAGCTCACTTACACCAACAATCCTCTTCGATTGCAGCGGACCAGAGATTGCATGAAGTACAACTGTAAGATCCCACACTGACACCTGAGAACAGGGCCTCTCATCTTCCTACCTTTACCTCCTGCCCAATATCACCAGTGACAGCAAGAAATCCAGTTACCAAGTTGTGTGTGTGTATTTGTGTGTGTGTGTGTGTGTGTGTGTGTGTGTGTGAGAGAGAGAGAGAGAGAGAGAGAGAGAGAGAGAGAGAGAGAGAGAGAGAGAGAGAGAGAGAATGGAGAATGAGACAGGCAGAAAGCAGAAAGGCAACAAAAGCATGTACGGTACACAAGGAGTTGGAACACCAGGACAAGGAAAGGGTAAAGAACAGAAAAAGACAGAGAGAAAACACAAGAAAGCCAGACAGTCAGGTGCTCTGTCAACCCTCAGTTTTCACCCAGCATTGCTCCCACTCTTGGGCCCTTCTGCCAAGATTCAGAAGTTTCTTCTTTGCTTTTCATTCATGTATTTGTTTGGTTGGTTAGTTGCTTGGTTGTTTTTTTAGGGGTGGGGGGTTGTTTTGGTTTGATTTCCTTTTCAAGTAGATTCAAACACTATCTGACAACAGATTAACCAGGTGATCTTGAATGTATATGCAGCATCAATCATAACCAATGAGCAAAGTTTATGATTTCTAGTTCTAGCCAAAACAGACCAGCAGACTGGGTCATCTTCCAGGTGCTGGTCCCCAACATCTGCAAGTTGTTGTCTACTGGAGCAGTCATGATGACAAAAAGCAGCATCTACTTGCTGAAGTCATCACATATCACCATAAGACAGTTTCACACTCCTGGGCTGCTAAGAGATTTGAGTCTTAGGGTAGGTGAGGACCAATATTTCACCACCAACCTCTCTGGCCATTCATGACAAAAGTAGCATCAAAACTGATCACTGACACTGGAAACTAATGAAATCTATATCAAATAGAAAAATTAATTAATTAATAAAATTCAACCAGATTAACAGGCTGAGCAATGTCTGTTTCGGACAGGAGGTTTCATCATTTCTCTCCAGAAGTGCCATACACTTGTAAATATAGTATACCAAGGCAATAGACACTGAAAATTGCTTGGCTAACTCATAAGAACTGGCAACCTGCATTAAGCAGTCAAAATTGGTATCCATGATTCTGTTGCAAAAGCCTTGCCCATCAAACCTACTACTCACATGTTCAGGATTCCACGCCCAACAAGAAAGAGAGTAGCCATTAATTCTACTGTGGCAAAGCATGCTCTCTGTATCAAATAATCAACTGATTATGACAGGGAGACACTTCTCCAGTGCAAAGCAGTAATTGACGCTCTGTTGCTGTCACGATTTCTAGTTAAGCCTCCTCACATTTCACACAGTGGAGTTGAGGATTTGAGGCGTTTCCCTACAGGCAGGGGGTGCAACCGAGTCAAATACACAAGCACTTCACTAGAAAGACTTGGAGAAGTGACTCACTCAAAGTTACCTCCCCCGAAAAAGCACAAGTGCCCCACAGAGAGATTCACTTCTCTAACTCAAGCCATTATAGTCATGATTTCATTATGGGATAATTTCATTATACATCTTTCCGTATGGAACATGCACGATAATGAAGGGTAGAGGTATGTGAGAATGGATAGAATGAAACTTGGGTCCATTAAAGTGAGCAGTTACTTTGGAGAATGCGTGCTTGTTTAGGGTGAGAGATTTAATTCTTTGACTCAAGTCATTCTGCTTCAGTCACGATTTCATGAGAATATACTTCAATATATATCTGTGTCATCTCTGCATGGAAACATGCACAATATCCCAGGGAAATTGCTCACAGGAATTGACAGTGTAATGTGTGGATCCAGGAAAGACAGTATTTTTTTATTAATTTTTTTAGGGGGGTGGGGTGGGGTGGGATGGGGTGGAGTGGGGGATGGGGGGAGAGAGAGAGAGATGGATGGATTTTTATGGCCTATCAGCCTTTGTAGGCTATGTAAAGCCATTAGGCACGAACATCACTCAGAGAGAGCGAGAGAGCCAGAGAGAGAGAGAGAGAGAGAGAGAGAGAGAGAGAGAGAGAGAGAGGGGGGGGGGGGGGGGGGGGAGGAGCAAATGCTTCTCCCTGTGTGTGTTGGTTTATTAATCAGCACATATCTATGAATGAAAAAATTAAGGAATGGACTTGTCAGTGCCTTACTGCGAAACAATTGATAAAGATTACTCTTCAAGGAACATCACTCTACACTCACACGATCAACATTTAAACTCTGCCAGGAGAATAACTGATGAAAGGAAAACAATATTGATTATTTTTAACATAAAAAGTTCACAGTTGCATGCAGCAAGTAATGATTTGTGGTCAAATTTGTTGCCTAAAATGTCGCCCTGTGGTAGCAAAGGATAGAACTCAAAATCAAGCATCAGGGCATAATCCTCTAACATGCTGGGATGTACATGCTGCATTGTCTCTGAGAGCATGTCATCCAAATCCTCTACTTCTCCTGGAGTGTTTCCACTTGTTCCTTCAAGCTTCAAGCACCAAATGCTTCATGGAACTTACACTTGTCCTGTACCTTGGCTGGTTGGTCATGTTCAACCACAAAAATCACTTACACTTCCTGCCCCCTGCAGGTTGGGGTTAAGAATAGATTCACTGCGTTTCCCTATGCAATTCATAAATAGCAAATAACTAGGGAAATCAAGAGGTCATTTGCTCTTACTTTAACTCTTAACGTCCTATTAGGAATTTCACAACCACAACCCAAAAGGTTTCAAAGAAAATGAAACATAACACAGTTGATTTGTTTTTTAAATTCCTACTTTAGTCAAAAGTAAATGTTGGTCATTCTAAGATCAGGTACAAAGTGTATTTGATATTTTTCTTTGCTTACTTTGCATGTAATTTGCATGATTAAGATTTAGACTAATGAGCGGTTAGGAGCGGTGCAGGATGTTAAGAGTTAATTAGCTCTGGGAATGTTTGTAGGCAATGGTCTTCCATAGCCTACTAAGACTGATAAGCCACAAAACCTCATTCATCTTTCATTCATAATTTACTCCTCTCCTGCTTCATCTTCCATCTCATCCAACACACACACACACATGCCCTCCAAACAAACAAAAAACACTAGCATGCAAGGAGGAACTCACGATGTCTGAGGAGTCAAACAGTTTTTTAAAGCATTCCTCTTTGAAGGTGGCTGCATTATACTGCTCTCACTTGAAACTGTGACATCTACATCCACATGAATACATTTGCATCTGTGGCTGGTCAGACTTACCTCAACATAAGATTCTGGAACCAGACCAAATTCTCCTAAGGAATTCTTTGCCTCCCACCAGCCATCACCAACATCCTAGAAAGGAAAATACAGCAATGGGTATTCATGATATTAAACAAAAACGTTAACCATCTACTTCATAATCATATGCAATGACTTTCAAATGTAAACAGAGAAAACAATGACGGGTACTAATCGAAGTAATTTTTCCTTATAAAACATTTAGCATTAGGATGTTTACATGACATCAGAAAGACAACTCTTCATGCAAAGATCGAAATTACCATGCCTTACTGAATACACTTTAAAACTGATTCGTAGATACTAGGATTTTCGTTGAAGAAAATGTGAATACTTTCAGTTTCAGAGGAAAAGTCACCTTCTGACTTCAGGAGAACAAACAGCCCAATATCAAAACTAATAACAAATCATGACAATCTACTGCTCCAGCAGTCAGTGTGTTTCTCTCTCTGCCTCTCAGAGTCACTCATCTGCATACACACAGTCATACCTTCACTCTGGTGCACAAACACATAAGCAAACTCCGAGGTATACACAAGCTCCCATACTTGAATGACGATAAACTTCATATAGGTGACAAAAGCACAACATTAACCTCCTTAGAAAGTTAAGCACATGTTAAATATTAAGTAACACACATTCATCAAGGATTACATATACACACACACACACACACACACACACACACACACACACACACACACACACACACACACAACCACACACACACACACACACACACACACACACACACACACACACACACACACACACACACACAATTTCCTAAAATCAATAGGAGAAAGCAACGGTGGCTAAGCTGAAGTATTTTGCAGTTTCTTTCATAATTCAAGCATCACCACTCACAACATTAAAATTCACGTCTACAGCACTGTTCATCAGTCCTTTGCCTTCAGGTGTCAGTGATTAGGATTAGCGGCCCAAAGATCTGGGGGTAGAGGGTAAATAGGTTTGAAACCTGACATAGGTAATAAATGGCTATATTAAACCACACCATTGCCATTTCAAATTTGCACCCACAGCACTCATCATTCCATCAACAGTACACACCTCTCAATTAATCAGCCTTGGTAAACAAGAACCTCTTTCCCATCACTGTAACTAGTAAAATCCAGGGCACCAACCATACCCATCCATCACATTGCTGTACACTAGAGAGAGAGAGAGAGAGAGAGAGAGAGAGAGAGAGAGAGAGAGAGGAGAGACAGACAGACAGACAGACAGACAGACAGACAGACAGACAGACAGACAGACAGACAGACAGACAGACAGACAGACAGACAGACAGACAGACAGACAGACAGACAGACAGACAGACAGACAGACAGACAGACAGACAGACAGACAGAGAACTGAACTGAACTTTATTCGAAGGCCGACCGCCCGTTGAACAATACAAGAAAATAACATTCAAACTTCTCTACCATTTCAAGATTACGATCCATTCGGTTTAGTATACATACTATTTATAATACATTATCATCACATTCTCTTTCTCTCATTTTCAAAGCATAGTATATGTACATCGACACGTGTAGTGTTACTCTAATGTTTGTTCCTCTTAAGAGGTAGGTATAGTCTCTTCTGCCCTTTACATGCTGTGTAATGTATCTCTCTCTGAGATCGGTGTATTTGCCACAGTCGAGTAGAAAATGCTTTTCGTTTTCGATAGTATTGTTACAGAATGGACAATTCAAGTCTCTTATTTCTCGATAACCATAACGTTGGTTAATTTTTAAAGGGTTTATACCTAAACGGAAACATATGAAAACATCTCTAAATCTTTTAATAATAAGAAATGTAAGGTATTTTTCTTGACCATACATACCTTTGAACAAGGAGTACAATGAAAATCTCTCCCTGCTTAGATTTTTTCCCTCCCCAGATTGCTGGTAACAGTAATCTTTGCTTCAATTGCATTAAAAAGAGTTTATCATTTCCTACACCTCCATTCATCCACACATATGCAAAACCTAGTTTGCCATCCTTTACCATACAGTGCCAATTCTTTTTGTCAGGTATTTTGGAATTTATTAGCATTTCATAAGCTTGTCTTGGGAGTTTGTGTAATGGCATGTTTGATAACCTTAGCCAGTATTTGACAGTCTTAATTGTGCCATTCATTACGAGCGGGTATCTACCTAATTCTCCATAGATGAAAATCGGGAGTCTCCCGATTTTATCGGGAGAGTAGGCAGGTCTGAAATTAATGGTTAGGCAATCTTATGTCTAGTCCTAAGAACTTTTTATAGGCAGATACGTGTACCCTTTCCTCTGTTTCCTGGTTCTTTGTACCCCATAATTCGGCACCATACAACAAGCTAGGCATTACTTGTGCATCAAACAGCTTCATGAACATCGTAGGGTTAGTACTGCGGATCATCTACATTGCTTTCATAATTTGAACCATTTTTTGTCTACTTTTTATTACAATCTCTTCTAAAGAGACATTTTCATACAGTTTTGTAGTAAAAGTACAACATAAATATTTATAACTACTTACTACATCTAACTTAATGTTAGACAGACAGACAGAGAGAAAGACACAGAGAGAGACAGTGAGAGACACAGAGAGACAGAGACACAGACACAGACAGAGAGACAGAAACAGAGAGAGAGACAGAGACAGAGAGACACAGAGACAGAGATACACAGAGAGGAGAGAGAGAGAGAGAGAGAGAGAGAGAGAGAGAGAGAGAGAGAGAGAGAGAGAGAGAGAGAGAGAGCGAGACAGAGAGAGCGAGACAGAGAGACACAGAGAGAGACAGAGAGACAGAGAGATATGGGAGGTGAAAGCAAGACATCACCAGAAAATAGAATAAGGCATTTATAACAAAACCGGCATCATTCCTCCATTCATCTTAACACTACACCACATCTGCCATCATCCAACTCATCCATTGTATTCATCATGTATTCAACCATCCACACTGTCTAGCTAGAACACCCATTTAAATCCACTTTGCATCATCCTGCCATTCCTACAGAGCCAAGGACAGAACACAAATGCTGCAATTTTACATCCTGGAGTTCAGGGGAATGTAATCACAGCAGCTATTTCATTGCATCATCTCCTTCCTCATACAGAGATAAACATTGCATTGTTCCATTAAGCATTTGTCACTTCTCTGTAACAGATCCAGCAACACTTAAAATGATTAAAATTTCAAACAGGCAATGTCAATCTCCAGCTCTCAGCTAAGTAGTGTTGCAAGAGAAGAGGTTGTGTATATTTCTATCATTCAAACCTACACCAGTAATAAGCTACAAGTAAGGGGACAGGTAAGAATGAATATACAGCCAACAGCTGGAATGTCTGGCTGGAAAGCCCTGCCTTAGCAAAAAGAGTGTTGACAGAGAGAGACTGGGAACAATACCAGATGAGACACAGTTGTCAGCACATTGTTAAACGTGATATGTCTGGGGGTCACATCCAACAACCAAGCTACAGCTAATATTTGAAGTGACACAGGTCACTAGGTCCCCAGTTAAAGACCTGTCCTCACACGAACTCCATGTTGGACACCTAAAAAGCAATACCTTCCAATCACTTTGTAAGAAGAAAAAAAAACACAAAACACACAGGAAACATGGCTTTTAAATCCCATCATACATCTCTCAATCTCATCATTTCATCATTCCTCCTATATTTAACATCCCTGTTTCAGTGTAATCATCCATCATCATCCACATTTCATCATCACTAACCAGTTTTTACAGCACTTTCCCATATGTTCCCTAGACCCAAACTCAACACACAATGCTACAGTGTGGCCAGGCAAACTGCTCTGTAGCAACTGCTGACATGACAGCAAACATGACAGGAAACATGAAAGAAAAGGAGATGGGGGTGGAGGGGTGGGGTGGGGTGGCGGTCATTAGGGTGTATTGGAAAGACACTGCAAGGAGAAACAAGGATGTGGCGGATGAAGGGAGGGGGGGGGGGGGGTATTGAGAAGCCATTTGGGTCACAGAGAAAGAGGGTAGGGTGGGGAATGGGAGGGGGGCAAGTTTTGTGGGTGGGAGAGGTGGAAGTGGTTTCAGAGCCAGGAAACAGCACTAGGCTAACGGTGACTAGGGCACTTCCTGACATTGAAGCCTGTATCCAGCCAGCTCAAGGTTCCTGTGTGCACTCACACATTCAGCCACAGTCCAAACTGCCCTGCTTCTCCATAACTCAAAACTACACACTCTACCCAGTTTTCATGGGTGTGCACATGCATATATTGTTGTAGAAGCTCTAAATGAGCATAAAACTATTCACCGATATACAGCCATACCACAGTTCTTCAGACTAACACCTCTTGATACATGTAATATCCTCTAGACATGTATGTGATGCACCTCACCAAAGATTATACATGTGTCCAAGCAGACCCTTGCAAATGGCTCTGCACAGCCAATGAGTTGATAAACTGCCCTTACAAAACGAGAAAGTGCAAGTCCACCAAAACAATACAGGTTCGTGTTACGGGTGTAGTGAACTGGACTGTACATGTACATGTGGGTTGTCTAATTTTAATAGCAGATCACGGTATAGGGACAGTAGTAAGGGGTGTAGGGAGTGAAGGAGGAGGGGGTGAGGGAGGAGGGGGTGAAAGAGGAGGGGGTGAGGGAGGAGGGGGTGAGGGAGGAGGGGGTGAGGGAGGAGGGGGTGAGGGAGGAGGGGGTGAGAGAGGAGGGGGTGTGGGAGGAGGGGGTGTGGGAGGAGGGGGTGAGAGAGGAGGGGGTGAGAGAGGAGGGGGTGAGAGAGGAGGGGGTGCGAGAGGAGGGGGTGAGTTAGGAGGGGTTGAGGGAGGAGAGGGTGAGGGAGGAGAGGGTGAGAGAGGAGGGGGTGAGAGAGGAGGGGGTGAGCGAGGAGGGGGTGAGAGAGAAGGGGGTGAGGGAGGAGGGGGTGAGAGAGGAGGGGGTGAGGGTGGAGGGGGTGAGGGAGGAGGGGGTGAGAGAGGAGGGGGTGAGAGAGTGAGAGAGGAGGGGGTGAGAGAGTAGGGGGTGAGAGAGGAGGGGGTGAGAGAGAAGGGGGTGAGGGAGGAGGGGGTGAGAGAGGAGGGGGTGAGAGAGGAGGGGGTGAGAGAGGAGGGGGTGAGAGAGGAGGGGGTGAGGGAGGAGGGGGTGAGAGAGGAGGGGGTGAGGGAGGAGGGGGTGAGGGAGGAGGGGGTGAGAGAGGAGGGGTGAGGGAGGAGGGGGTGAGAGAGGAGGGGAGGGGAGGAAGGAGTGAAGGATGTTATCCAGAGTGAACACTGCATAGTATACAACTCCATGAGTCAATCTCTGTCTGACAATCAGAGCATGACACAACCTGGCACAGTCCGTGCTGACCTCATGCCACAACAAGCCTACCATCACACAGATCCTGTGTCATCTGGGTTCAACTCCCTCCAATAAGGAGTGGAGGGGAAATAAAGTGCTACTGCAATAAAAACCTTTGTAGATGTAAACACAATGCTTCCATGTAATAGCAATAACATTTCTTATCACAAGAGGAGTGAGAGAGGAAATGGAGGTGGGTGGGTGGGTGGGTGGGTGGGGGGGGGGGGGTGGGGGGGAGGGGGAGGGAGAACAAGCAGGAGATGAGGGGGAGAGGGAGAGGAGAGGGGCTGGGAGAACTAGGGTGAACATTTGGTGTTCGGGGCTGTTCCACATGCTCAATGTTGCAACAGTCACACAGACAATGTGAACTTCAATCTGCCACTCAATTTCAGCGATCAGCCCTAACCCCGACCCAATGAAATGGAGTGAAGAACTAGTGAACCCATCGATTACATCACCAGGTGAGTGTGCAGAACAAGTCATCCAGGTTGACCCCAGGTAAATGCAGTTATTGATGAGGAGCTAGGGGCAAAAGACCAACCAAGGCCACTGCTTCACCTTGCTGCTTAACCACAACACTGGAGTCAACCCAACTGGGGGAGTTCATGTTTACAACCAGTCAGGGCAAAATCTGTCAATGGAATGTTGAAGCACAAGCTGAAAATGTTATGAGGAAATGGATTGAATGCAAAGGATAACCCCACATCACCCTAGTTATTTTTCACCAGTCCCCAATTAGCACCTGATCACTTCACTCAGCAAAGACAGCCCTGGGGCAAAACTGACACTGGTGATGTAATGCCTGATGGCACACCCAAGTCAAGCTCCATAAGTAAATTAGAGCAAGGAACCCAGCAGCCATCCCGTCATTACCCCGCCCCCTCCTCCCTAATCAAAGGCATTCCAGCCCAATCCTCCCAGTCTCTCTCTTCCTGGTCTCTCCTCACCCCAGCCAACCCCATTAGTAGATGCAAAAATGTGTAGTAAGACCCCCTCCCCTGTGAGGGGAGAGGAGGTCAAAGGGGAGGTCATACACAAAGAGCAATGAGGCCCATCCAACACTGTCCAGACCCCGTTCACATCTCAGGGCAGCCAGGTTAGAAAGTAGCCTTAGTTATTGCATAGAAATCAGAATTTGCTTTAAATAAAGTTGCAATTAAACAAC